>CABFOQ010042546.1:3688-26225 GCA_900660455.1 Gephyroberyx darwinii | reverse complement strand
GCTGAATTTCACCAGGAGTGAACACCTTTCACACATATAAGCTGTGGAGTGGATCCACTGCGGTTCCAAGACCCGGGTGCACCCGTCTGCTGTTACCTGAATCCTGAATTACGACACTTGGGACAAAAAAAGAAAACGTTTCCACTAAACCTACCATTTATCGTCTTTACATCTCACCCTATTGATGCTGACTGTTGCTCTGTGCTGTAAATGTTCTTGGACACAAAAACCTCACTTCCCACACATTTCAGTCCTCGTCTGGGCAGCGAGACTTTAATGGTCCGCTGATCAATGCACGGATTAATGCAACTTAAAAGGCTCCTTTGTGTGGCCTATACACCAGAATGTCCTTCATCTCCTTCATCTCCTGAAGCTCCCTGAAGCTCCCTGGAGAGCCGGGATGTTCCGCCACTCCTTGGGACGACAGTCTTACGAACCCACGCTTCCTGGTGAGTAAGTGCACAGGGAGACAGCAGTTGGTTTTTCTGGCCACACGGTTACCCCAGTGACTGAGCTGGGGGGGGGGATGGGTGATTCATGCAGCGCTCCTCTTCATCTTGACATTTGACATACTGATGTGGAGGATCTCAGCTGGAACAAACACGACGCGCGGTGTCGCAGCAGCAGCAGCAGCCCTTGTGCCTCCGAAGCCCCGGCCCACGGTGCCGAGAACAGGTAACCATGAGTCAGCGTCTATTTAATTCATACGCCTACGCTCTGAACCTCGGGGGGTTGTTTTTGCATTTTTTTTTTTGTTTCAAATCTGTTCTCCACAGAGAATGCGGCTTCCCGTTGCGCTCCTCTGCATTCCTTGAAAGTCGTTCTTGCTTTGACTCTTCGGTAAGGGGAAGCGGAGTGCAGCGTGACCTTCTAAAACCTGTAGGAGTAAACAATATCGTCGTACACCAGGCCTCATAGCAAACCCACATGACAACCACAAGGGTGATCTCTGCAAAGCATTTGATAATCCATTCTCATTAGACCTCTTACACCAGTCAAACGTTCTTTGCCGCTTTCGACTATATGCTACCGTCAATACAAATGATGCTGCTGAACAGCGAGCAGGCGCCGCGCCCTAATGAACCCCGCTGAGACCTCGCCACCGGGTTCCTCGGCCCTCCAACCTGTCTCATCCGTCTAGATAAAGCGCCTCAACATGCCAGACAGCACAGGGAGAGCCGGGTCTCTCCTCGCCGACTCACAAGACAGAGGAGGCAGCAACGTCAGGCGGTGTAGGTGGATGTTGACAAGCGCCCCCAGAGGAGACGCTCGCAGACACCTCCCTGGATCTATTAGCTGGTGATTCCCCCAATAGGGCGCTTCCACTTCCACTCTCTAAAATTAGCTCGGAGGCAAAGAAGCGAGGACCAATACATAGGGGAGTCCGTTTTATAATCTCTTCCAGGCGCTCCCATCTTCCAATTCAATTTTTGGTTCCTTGCCCTCTCTGACATGGGGGATTCGTTCTAGGTTCCCCCGAACAGAAGGACTTCTCCAAAAAAAATAATTTCCAAGGAAACAATTTTAGCTTTTCACAGCTTTTCATTGGACATTTCTACAACACACCCGACTGCTGCCACAACAATAAAGCATCTATTCACTGTGGAGCAGTGAATGTAAATCAAAGCCTGGAATCCATTTACCAACTTCAAACTAGAGGACCGCCATGCAATATTCCAAGTCATATTGTCAATCTGTCATCGTATCCCTGTTCATAATTCCATTATATTAAATAAACATACTGTCCTCAGTGTTTGCTGGCTGAGCTCTCTCTCTCTCTCTCTCTCTCTCTCTCTCTCAAGGTCCTAGTGTCATGGGGGAAATGCAACAAATTGACCACACAGGCTGGGACACTAATTGATGTAATGAGACTCCATGACAATGACACTACATCATGTCAGTTACAGCTTGGTGGAGCATTACCCATGTATGTGATGGTGTCAAAGGTTCTGTATATATATATGAGAATTAAAACAAAACCTCTGGGTGCTGACTCTCAGCTTATTGCTGCAAGATGACATTTGATGAAGAGCCGATATGCTTTTAAGGCGATGAAATGAGCGTTGGAAGTGAAATTTACGAGCAGCTTCTTTGGGCCAAATTAAAAATTGACCTACTATGTATAAATTTAATTAAAAAAGAACCACTTTTATGAAAAAGCATCAAACTGTCCAGCGGGCGGTCTCAAAATCATTCATGAAGCCTTTATACACGACCAAAATATTTCCCTTGCAATAAACGTGTATGGATTGTAAATAACTGAAAATGCATGGGGAGGGGGGGAAGCAGACATGTCGTATTTTTTTTTTGTCTTGCATTAAGCCTGGGAACTGGTAAACAGTGGCGTGTAGATGGAAGTCAAACAGCTTTTAGGTTCCCTTCATAGCTGTCAACAAGAAACATCAATAGAAACCCCAAGGCCAGTCAGCGGCAACAACATTATCAAACTCTTGGGAAATCAAAAAACGATTCAGATTATTCACAACAAAACATGTTCATGTCTTATTTAGTTACAAGTGGGAGAAGCGCCGGAGAAAAGGAGCGGTTTTGTCCTGAAATAACTCTCCGGAGCAGCACGTCAGCCCATTCATCTCACAGAATAACGCTGTCATTTACGCATGGTAGTCTCGGTTGAGTGTTAAACGCACTTTTATTGTTTAGGTGTCAAATGAAACAGTGTCACCATTCAGGGAGGGGAATAAAGAGTAAATGGTCACATAAAAAAATAGAAAATCAACGATGGAAATGGTAACACGGGGGGAAAAGTCTGGTTCCCGTGGCAACATAGATGCACAGTTGAGACAGTGTCCAGATCCAGACGTGTATGTGTTTGGTTTTTGCACATTTCCACAGCCTATATTAATCTCAAACAATAAGAGTCCTTTTTTGTTTACTAGCCATGCATACAGTAGACAATTCCACATGTGTTGAGTCAGTGTCTTCATGGGAGCTGGCACGTTCAATACAAAATATTTACACTACCATTAAGTATTCTTGTTATCATCGCCGTCAATGTTACCATTTGTTACTAGAAATTTGAATACTCTGAATACATAAAAGAATGGGAACAGGATGTTGAAAATCTCAGCATCCCATTTCATTTTGATACCGCAGGAGAAAAGAAACGGAAAGTATGACAAATGTTGGCATTTTCACTTTAAATGTCACACGTTCCTGAAAAGAAGTTTTGAGTGATCATCTGGAGAGATCTTCAGACACTGTGACAGATGGACTCCCTTGTCCCATCAGCAGGAAGCAGTTACTTATATTAATATACAGCAATCTGCTGTCAGGGCCTCCCGGAGAGGGAAACAAAACATCACACGATATGTGAAAGACTCTGCTACGCTTACAATCAGGAAAGAGATGACTGCACCTATGTTTCAAGAAAGACACTGACTTTCCCACCGCTTTCTTTCCATTCCTTTGAACAGATGAAAAAGAAAATAGATTTCAAGTTGCCGCTTTGGTTCTGCCTGTGTTCAGTACAAAAACCTCCCCACCAACCACGAGCCAAAGAAGCTAAGCTTACAGAAACCCTGTACGCAAATGAATCACTCACCGATGTTTGAATCGAGTGGATCCCAGGGATTACCTGGGCCTGTGTACAGTTGCTATTTGTGACTCAGGTCGTGATAACGCTGTCTAGATGTGTTGTGTAAAACCCGGTCATACAAACAAAAACAAAAAATAAAACAAAAAAAAATCATTTACCAAAGCAGATTGTGGAACAACCTAAACAGTAGAAATCCTGCTATGTCATTCTATGCTGATGATAACTCGAGATTTTGTTTTTTCCCCACAACCCAAAAGATAAAAACAAACCAAAGCAACAAAAAGCGAGAGGGTAACATAAGGCGAGTGCACGTTCCTTTCTTTTGTCATTTGTCAATTTCTCTTGCGGCAAAATCCTGGCATTCAAAATCTATTCATTACTGACACGTCATTATTATTAATTATGTCATGACTGATTTATGCACCAAAGAGTTAAAATCCAACACGTTCAACCATGAGTTTGTTAATCTTTCATTTAGTTTGTGTGTGTGTGTGTGTGTGTGTGCGTGTCTGTGTATATTTCTCTGTTGCAAGTCGGAGTAACTTCATCTAAGTAGACGTCTCGCCTGGCCTGGTCCCTCTAGGCCCCGGGGCTATTGTATATTGCAAGAGGAGCAGCAGGGGTCGTCCTTGTCTGGCTGGGCGGCGTAGTCCATCTGCCGCACGATCTCAGCGAACAGTTCGTCTACCATGGTTTTGCTCTTGGCCGAGGTCTCCATGAAGGGGCAGCCCCACTCCTCAGCCAGGGCCTGGCCTTCGCTGGACGACACCTCCCTCTCGCTCTCCAGGTCCACCTTGTTCCCCACCAGGATCACTGGGACCTTCTCGTACCTGAGACGGGACACACAGGGCACAGACAAATCAGAGAGGTAAACGCAGTGAAGACAGAGGCTGAGGAACTGGATGGAGGCAATCAGTGACTTTTAGTGTCTTGATTATGTTGCTTTCACTGTTTGAACAGACAATTACCCTTGCAGGATTTGGTATTAATGCATGCTTAATGCTTCATTGCCCTGGAGAATAAAACCTTCTAAACTTTCTTTCACGTCGAGGCCCAACTAATAAATTAGCCATGAATTTCATTCTGTCCATGTGGCGCGTCATATTGAAATATGACCTTCTAAAAGACCCAGCGGTCCAATGTTGGCGAGCCAGCTCGGAAACTTGCTACAGCACCAGCGGACCACCCTGCCTCGTGTTCTAGCTTATGACACTAGGAGTACCAAGTCTAGATCCTGACCCAGTCGTGAACAGGAAATGGGCGATATAGCCCTGGCCCCCCCAGGGGTGGGAAGTGGCCATAATCCTTTGACTCCCTGCCATGCTGCTTGAGTGCTGGATGTCACTGTGGAACTGGACTACTTACTGGAGAACCAGAACAGGCAGTCGTGACGTTAAATAGGCTACTGTATGGACTTATTCAGAGCATAGGGTCTATATATCAGTACATCAGTGTCATACTAGGAAAACTGGGATGCCTCTGAAACTTAAGGGATAGGGCTGGGTGATATGGACAAAACTAACATCACAATAATCCTAAAAATCATAAGAAATTATATCTGCTAACATATACAAAATCAAATGTTAAATAACCAAGTGATGTTCATCGTAACTGCGTGGCAATATAAAGTATGATAAAACTTTTATTTTCAGACCTCATGATATGATTCTACTGAAAGACGATGAATGATTGAACATTGAATTATTGCCCAGCCCGAATTAGGCACCCGCATTTTGGACGCATCAGAAGAAACGACAGACAGTGAAGTCCCATCATTTGGTAAAAGGCAGGTTGCTATTGCTTTCATCCTTATCTGCAGGTGAGTCTAGTAGGAGAGCTCCATCCTCCTTCCTGCACGACCCCGGCTTGAAAACGCCTCTGCTCCCGATACAACAACAACCGATCACACAAGAGTCATGCACCCGGGCGCCCTTCAGCATCATTACAGTTTTCAAATATGGCCTTCTCTCTATGAAATATTCATGCTCCTAAATTATTGATGTTTATTCGATGAGAAGAAAAAAAAAGAATTGATCGCTATGGTAACAAGGTATACAAGGAAATGAGTAATGCTAGAGGAGACGGGCAGAATGCAGAAGACGCAACTGTAATGCTTTCCTAAGTCGAGGAGCCCGAGCGTCTCCCGGGGGCCAGAGGCTGCAGGGCTCACCGGTAAATCAGCTTAAACTGGCAGAGAATAAGGTGCTGACTTTGATCCGCTCATGAATACATCATCCAGAGCGAACTTTAATCTCAACTATCCTGTTCCTCGGATCTGAGAGGAACTACTGGGCTGTAGGTGCTTCTGAACTGTGATACTCGGCGTACAGTACCTACATCTCGTTCACTGTGTGCTCCCAACTTCAGCAAAAACCGTCATTTTCCTAGTCCTATTTTGGGCTACATCTCTGTGGCAGTAGGCAGTCCTCGCTTACAACCTTCTATTCCTTCCCCATTTTCATTGAAAAACCCTAATCACAGTTGTGGGTGTGCAGACTGAAAAGGCCAAACCCCTCCTTGTGTGGCTGTGCCCATTTAGGAGAAGCCACGGGGGGAGACACAGCATTTAGGTGGGGTAATGGTGGTCAACATCTGGGCGTCTCTCCTCCAGAACAAGGCTGTGGTTGGGCTCACGACTCCCAGTCAAAAATCTCACATGGAGGCCTGTGGGAGGCTCACTGCCATATCCACTATCACATGCTGCCTCATACCAGCACCCACTTCAGCCTCTCTACATCCAAATGTTATTCATCATAAAAATGTACATTCCAGAGAAACCACAATACAATATATATATATATATATGTTCAAGCAAATTATCACCATTCCGCCTGGAGGATTATTCTTTGCTGTAAGACCCAGAGAGCTTTAATGGAAACTGTGATCCACTGATGACCATGTAAATCAGCCAATCTCCCCGGTGCTGCTGTCATAGCTGCCTGCATGTCAAGCCTCACAAATCAAACAAAAGAAATTGTGTATAATCATGAAGGATGTCTCAAAGAGTGAGAGACATCTGGAAGACACCCATCTGTTTGTTTTTGTTTTTTTTACCATAATGGTGGATTTGAACTGGACAGCCTTCACACTTCACCTTAGTGTGTTCTCGCACCACTCATGCCTCATCACAAGAGGGGTGCAGCACGAAGAAAATAAACTTGTCATCTGGCACCAAAGGAGAGAGGCTATAAATAGCCATAATAACAGAGGGGGAAACCTGCAATCCCTGGAGGTGTGAGAGGGTGGCTGCCAAGGATACCAAGGATACCAAGGCTCCCAGGGACTGGGGGGGTGTTGGCCACGCTAGGTCTGGGCCGAATAGGAAGCAAGGCTGGGTCGTCACACAGAACACATGCAGGGGGGAGTGGAGGGGGCTGCACCCGTGGCTTGGTTATGAAGACACCAACATCAACTGCAGACCAAAGACTTGTGAAAGTAAGGATGAAGACAGACGGAGCACAAACAACGTGGCATGTTTCAGCCTACAGCTTGTGAGTCTGACTATCCCTGGACTGGAGCACTCTGACTGCAAACACCCATTCTAGCTCTCCTAGACACACCTTATCTATAATGCATGATGCATCAACTGATATAAGCTTTGCTGACAGAGGGCGGGACCCGGTGGTCCAAGAGTCTCTGGATTCATCTGGCTCCAAGGTGAAGGAGGAGACAGGCCTCCTCCCAGTGGCCCTTTTGAGGAAGGGTCTTCAGCTGACTCAGTAGAGAGGATTCAGCTGAATCAGGGAGGGGCGATACGCTCCTCTATTACAGCACGGCGTCAGGCAAGGGAAGATTTACATCGAGGGTGGTTTGCCGGAGAGCCCCTTTGAAACGGGCCACGACAACAGAGAACGTGGCTCCTGAACGCAGAGAGGCGGTGCAGCCGGGCGGTGGGGTTGCGCCAAAAGAGAATTCTGCTTTTCAGGAGAATGAATGACAAGAAAGCCAGACAACAGCTGGGATAGTACTCTATATAGTACTCTATATAGTACTCTATATAGTACTCTATATAGTACTCTATATAGTACTCACTTGTTTACTTAAAAGTAGGTAGCTAATGTTACTGCACTTATACCTTAGCACTGGTTATGCTCTTAAATGCTTGTTTAGTAAGGAAATGCACCGATGATTTCTGGTGACTAGTAGTTCTCTTACCTACCTATGTTGAATGCACTTATTGTACGTCGCTTTGGATAAAAGCGTCTGCTAAATGACTGTAATGTAATGTAATGTACTCTATGCTCCCTCCAAAAGGTCCTTTCTGGAGCCCCTCTATGCTCTCGAGGTAGTGAAAACTAATTCTCTCCTTCCCGTTTCCTTCAAAAGCTCTTGATGCTATTCACAGATGATGGCTAGTCCCTCCTGGATGAGACGTATCATACCCATAATACATCACACCAGTAGCTCCCTAGGGGTAATTAGTGGTAATTAATTTCAGAGACCAAGTTCGTCCTCTTACAAAAGTACGAGACCCAAACTCTGAAAAGCAAAGTGACACTGCATCTGACGTGTTTCTCCATGGCCTTCCCACAGCGCAGTGGTGAAAGGGAAAGGAGAGGAAGAGAAGCTTCAAATAGTCCACACAGTTCAGTTGGTATAGACGAATTACCAAAGTTTGTATAGCTGGCTTATGACAGCGATTCAGCTGACTGAACAATTTCTTCTTCTTTGTGGGATTTTTTTTTTTATAAACATTTCTGACTTGGTAAACAACAAAAGAGCTATAAATGAGAACTATAAATGAACAGCTTGTTCCCTTGCTGTTCTCATAATTGCTTCTTGTTTTTTTTCCTCCTCTCCCTCATCTTTATCCATGGCAACAGCTTAAAAGTCCTCTTCAATTTGTAATGGGCTTCTCTAATAATAGTTCAATGACATCTAGCGAGCTCGATTTGACCGATGCCCAGTGCAGTTATCCACTGCATGACCCCTTTCACTTGTGACTGGACGCATCAAAACTGGCTTTGTGGTACAAAAGCGGGATTAATGAAATAAATGAAATAAACTATTAGTTCACGGGATCAGTGGGGCTCTTGCTACGGTACAGCAGCTACGAAAAAGTAATCAGCTTTGAACTTTGGCCCTGTTCTTTAGTCCAGTTGTCACAACAAACTAAGATAGAAGTAAAAGAGGATCTTTCTGGAATTTCACAATAAGAGCAGCCACTTAGTGATGAGGACCCCCCCCCCGCCGCCAATTGGCATATGAACAAGTCCTGTAACAATAACAAGCTGTGACCACTCCTCTATATGCAGGTCCTGAAATATCACCAACAACAACAAACCAAAAACCCACTGCATGACAACAATGCTGACATTTTAATCTGGTAGTGCAACGCCTGTC
Source organism: Gephyroberyx darwinii (assembly GCA_900660455.1). NCBI lineage: Eukaryota > Metazoa > Chordata > Actinopteri > Trachichthyiformes > Trachichthyidae > Gephyroberyx > Gephyroberyx darwinii. Next base: position 17,326 of record CABFOQ010042546.1, on the reverse strand, counting down.
TCTTCATCATCCTCCCACCACGACACGGCTATTTAGATACACTGCCCTGCCTTGTTCCGCCAAACAGAACGCATCACTAGGGGCTAGTTAACTGCTGCTGAAGTGAGGAGTGATGAGGTCCCCAGGGGGCATCGGCAGGCCCGGGCAGTAATCACCTGCACCCACGGCCTCTGTGCTAATGCCTGCCCGCGCCACTAACAGCACACCCTGATAACTGCTGACAGGGTTCATAGTGAGAGTGACACACAGCAGCGCCTCTGACCTGAGCAGGTGGCGATGTGGCCATGCCGGGGACGGCAGTGTTTTGGCAGCGAGGACGGGTGGAGAGGCTAAGGAGCGGTGACAACTGCATAAGCTACAGGACCGTTCTGGCAGCGCCGAGTGCATCATGTTGCCAAATATTTAACCACAACTGGAGACAATGGGCACGGCTCAAGATATACTCCAAGGTCTACTAACAACTTTCAACCATATTTTACCATACCGACAAGAAAATCAAGTTTTTTCACGATTTGACGGTTAATAATAAAGCACAAAGCACTAAAGGGTTGTCCAAAACTTGTTTGTATTGATATTTTGATGTGTATAGGAACCAGGTTGCCAGATCTGCTCAAGTTCCAGCCAATTCCTTTGATTGCCATGTCCCTCACAAAAGGAAATAGATTAGGAAAACACATCTGACAATCCTGCCTGAATGGTGTGAGTGTGATGACTTCACCACGTCTATTTACTTCAGCATCTAAGTCACCTCTGATCACTGCTGTCAAAAAACATTTTGACACCGATGCTGCGAGCAGCCAGCTGTAGTGTTTGTTTAGACCTGGTGTATGTGGCAGCATGGAGGGGGCTGAACGTTTAGGTAAGTGAAGCACGGCTTTCCTGATATTAAACATCATCGATGTTCTTCCTCACAAGGCCAGTGGGGAGTGAGGCCAGTTGTGTTGATGCAACCTTGGGAAGAAAACATTCACATGCTCTCCATTCAATACAAACTGTTAGTGGAGAACTGGGCGAGGGTCTAAGCTATTATCAACACAGAATACAAGACTATTCAAGGCCTGCCGTGTTAAAACTAACTCTACTGAACATGAACAGAAGTGGCAGTATTAACCCATGAGGTTTGGGGCTGTGAGGTAGAGGAGTGTGTACCAGTAGGATGTATTCTGGGGTGTTTCTGCTTGCATCTGCTGTGACTATAGGGAATAACACCAGACTATGTGTTATATGTGGATTCACACATAACAGCTTGCACACACCTGGTGTGTGGGCGCACATGTATACACACACACACACACAAGTAGTAGTAGGCAAGTAGTAGGCTTTGAGGCACGCATACCTTTCCCCATCCACACCTCTGTATGGGGGAAACACACGCTGACCTCATTCTTTCATCCGGAGCGATAGATTTATGTGGATGTTTATGAAGCCCATTGGAACAAAGATAACTTCAATTAACTGACAAACAATTGAGGGAACCGACAAAAAATAAAAACAAAATGTCTTTGAGATGAATCACTTTCATTTTGGGTTGAGTGTATAATGGAATAGAAATGTGTTAACCATGCTAATATATATAGACCTGCATTACTCTCATGCTGAACCATTATGTAGGTTATGTGCGATCTAAAATAATCGCCCACAGCTGGAAGTTTAAACGTGCTTCTTCGCTGAGCTTCCTCCGAGGGCAGCCTTGTCTCTCTGGAGCCCGTCAGATTCCCTCCATCCACTGTGGCACATTCACTGACACCCAGAATGAGTGATGAACCCACACTGTCACAGCCCATAATAATGTCACCCGTAATAGAACCATCGGTGACTGACGGTGCTGCTTCTTACCGTCATGGTGCCGTGTCATCTTTTCCTGCGTTTGTACAGTGAACGTACGTGTGTGTGATGGGCGTGAAGTCTGTCTAGTCTAGCCGGGGGAATACCAACAGCGTTACAGCGCAATCACACAGCCTCAGTTAACCTCTGCCAATCAGCAGCACCCCCCCGCTGGTGACCTCGTATCTGGATCATCTCTGGCGCTCAGACATCAGACAGCCTCATGCTTGACTCCTGCTTGGACTGTGCTGCTCTTGCTAAACAGCTCGTGCTTGTTAATTAGAAACATGGCATCTCCTCCGCAGGAACCGGGCGCACTGGGTAGCGTGCTTTTTCCATATTTAGCGACTCCAAACCCCCCCCCCATTGCTCTAGCTGTGTTTTTTTTTTTGAGGTCTGTTGCGATGAGGCCGGCCTCTCTGCTGAGTGCCCTGTTGCAAACCAATCTTGGGGTATTCCCGGCTGTCTTGTTTCACAGGGGTTGCAGCATCCAGCGCAGTGGACGCTCCATGCAACAAACGGCGGCCTGGCGGATTACAGACAGCATCTACCGTGTCACGACTACAGGAGACTGGTCCGCGCTTTGCTGATGGATGGGCGTGATGTGGTTAAGGGTCTACCAGAGGGGGGGATCGGCGCTGTTGCCAAATTAGAAAATGACAACATAACAAAGTATGGAGGAAAGAAACAGTTAGAGATCACAGATGATTCACTTGGAGAGGCAGGGGCTGCAGTCTGAGGGCGTTCGGCTACCAAGGGGTTCAAAGCAGCACTGGTGAGACCAGGTACACCAAAATAGAACAGACTGGTGTTGTACTGTAGTCTGCCCTGGAGGTGCACACCATCTCCTCCACAGTTTTGAGACTAGGCCCAGGCCCCTCCTGAAACTACAGGGCCTGCAGGCCGGTCTATATGGGAGAAATAACCTACAACAGTATTGTTTTCATGTGCATCATTTTTTTTTTTACCAACCTTTTCACTCTTATGATCTGATCCCTCATCGGTTTTATGTCTTGGAAGCTCTGCTGGTTGACAAGGCTGTAGACCAGTATGAATCCTTGGCCGTTTTTGATGTAAAGGTCCCGCATGGAAGCGAACTGCTCCGTGCCAGCAGTGTCAAGGATCTCCAAAACCGAGGGCGAGGAATCCACCTCGATTTCCTTGCGGTAAAAATCCTCTATGGTGGGGTCGTACTTCTCAATGAACGTCCCGGTGACAAACTGTACCGTGAGGGCGGATTTCCCGACCCCACCGCTGCCCAGGACCACCACTTTATACTCGCGCATTGCTCCCTTGTTAGTGGATTAAATCAAGAGATTGTCGAAAGGTATCAATCTCCGCGCGTCATTGAACTAAAATATCCCCGTACGAATTACATTCACCATTCGTGTCCCATTTTGAACGGGTGTCAATAATACAATCTTGCTCACCGCTGCTCAGCTACGGCAGAGCACAAAGACTCGGTGCACTAAGATGGATTTCATTGTAGAAATTCCCCCACGCAGGCCAGGCAGTGAAAACTACACGTACAGCCGAGGACTGCGATTTGGCAAAACGTGCATAGGGAGGAATAAAAATATCGCCCGATGATGTGGACCGTGCGGGTTTTCATCTGCTTAGCTCACCCTTCTGTGCATCATAAAAAACAAACTTGCTCCATCGAAGACATGGGATAAAAGCTGAGCTAACCCGAGACGCGACTGTAGGCGCGGTTTGCGAGCTAGATGCTGCCTAAGAAAAGGAGCATAAACTAATACTGTTTCGAGACTTGAAAAGAGTACTTGCGTCTCTTTGTTTCTTTTTCGCCATCTCTGGCATGTCTTCGTTTCTTATTCGCTCACCAATACAATCCTAGCCGCCATACTCTCGGGTGGAGACCCACAGCCGCCGCGTAACCAGCCAGTCCCCACTCGGCTCCCGTACCAAGGAAAATAGCCGACGGATCCTCCCTCGTCAGAAAGATGTGCAAACAGCCCAATGGCTACGCCCGTTCGCTCGCCACCTCACTGCTGACTGTATGAATGCCACACGGAGGGAGCCAGTGAAATGCGGCGGTTACGTTTCCGTTCATGTGGTAAAAATCCCATCATTCGGTTGCCCCAGTGACATCCAAGGAACGCTCATCCAATCACAGCGGCGGCTCGAGGATGTGTATCCAGGAGGAGGAAAGTGCACCGGATGCTGTTGCTATGGTAACGCTGCAGCTAGTTGCTGCTGTCCAAATTTGTGAGTGCTGTATAAAAGCTGCTTATCCTTCTAAACTCCAGACAGATAACATCATCCATTGATCTCTAACAATAACGGCTGCATAATCAAGACACCGCTGCTATTTACCATTTGACATTTCCATTCATGTGATGATCACCTGTGGTGAAAATCAGCAGCACAGAAATGAATGAGGCAGAAAATGACTGAAGTCAAAATAATAAAGCAGTTTTGTGAATATTTTCTTTTACAAGGATACTACGAGACTACAGAAGCCATTTAATAAAATGTAAGACTAATAGGTGCTATGCATGATATGTAGCCTACTTCCAATTGTGAATGAGAGAAACTATTTTTTCAAAGTCAAATGTGTCATATTTACAGCAGATTATGAAAAAATGGAAAATCTTAACAGGTCTTAGAATGACCCCACTATGAAAAAGCATCCAAACGTACAGTGCAGAATCAAACACAGAGCTCACAGCGTGCATTTACTCAACTTTTATTTTCTTTTTTTTAAATATTAGGTTTTACACAGTTTTGAATGTACTGGAATAAAACTATTCACATAAAAAGAACATATAATTATACACAAATAAAATATTTTAAATCATCACATAAACAGATTTAAAATGAATAACCTTTTATACTCAGGCCCAGTCTATGGCATTGCAGATGGAACCAAATGGCACCGGCGCAGCAGCCTCATTGCAGTTCTGCAGAGCTTTTAGTAAAACCTTTACAACGGCACGCTAGCCAGTCCTTTCATCATCAAGCTTTTCTCAGGAAAGTGTTTGTTTTACAATCTACCGTGTTGGCCTCAAACTGAAAACTCATGTACTGACAACCTCACAGAAAAGTTCAGTGAAAACTAACTGACTTACCACACTGTGAATTTCAGAATTGACGAACACATACAAACAGATCAAAGGTAAGGCAAAGTCCACAAAAGAACCTGTCTGCTCAGTTTACCAACTGTTCAGAAAGTGCTTATGAGTAATGTTTCCATCAGTCAGTAGGAGCACACATTCTGACTGTCCATGCCTCTTTTGACTGGGTGATCTAAAATCTCAAATGACTTTCATGTGCAGATGCATCCTGTATGACATTCAAGCATTTTGCCCCCAAAATGAAATGAACATCAAGTTTACAAAACTGTTAGTTACATTGTGAAATATGCCTTTTGTTTGCGGTTATAATAAATTAGGTCAATAATGTCATACATAATAAGAAACCTACAATTTGAAAGGAATTATATTCTGGAAACAAAGTGCAAGTCTAAACAGCTACAACCTCTTTCATCTGTAGGAGTCCAGGGGTCCCTGTCACCGGACAGGTTTCTCTACTGGTGGGATACATTTTTGTTGATTTGTTAACATGCAGTTGAAACTATGTAAGAAACACAAAAAATAATATTCCCAAAAATGTTTTTTATGACCTGTAAAACCTATTTTGCCATGGCATAAGAAAGTCAAATTTCTGGCAGTACAATCTAATGTGAAGAGGGGAAAAAAACAATTACATCATCTACAAAAATACAGCTTTTATCATTGCAACTTCAGGTTGCCACAGCAAAAAAAATCAAAAGCAGTTATACCACACTATCATGAAAAGTATTTTTTCTTTTTTTTGTTGTAAAATGTGACCTATACAACACACTTTTGTACATAAAAGCAATTCTACGGCCTTGCTCATACTAAGGTTTGTTGTCCTGTACAGGTGACAAGGCAGTGACAAGGATGAAACGCTCACGCTTGACATTGCGCCAACATTCGATCCCTGAACACAGACGGCTTTTCATAGGCTAATGCAACAGGTCCAGGCCCTTTGAGGAACCTCCAGCAGAGCTAAAGTCAGTTTAATTAGTTACATTCATCTTAAAATAGAACAGAATACATTTGAAGTGTTCTTATTTAATGCTAAACTAATAAACTATGTAAGTATATTCCTTATATTCCGTTCAACAATGTGTAAAAAGGTTTACAATGACATTACATGACGTGGTGGGGAAAAAAATGGATTGAGAACGAGCGCAAAGTCTCTTGGTGGATTGTCTGAGTTCATCGTACACACAAACTTTCAATGTTTTTAACTGATTTCAGTCACTTGAAAAGATACGGGAAACATTAAAGGTTCAGTATTTGCACATGCTCTATGCAAAATTAAGAACTAAAAGGTATAAAAGACGATCAAGAAAAGAATATATATCTAAGTGAAAACCTTCCATGTTCATTTTGTTTCATTTACATCTTACCAGACCAAATGTCCACTCTGTCCTGTGCCCGTTTCAAACAGCACACTCGAGTGCCAACAGTTTAACGTATTGACCGCTATGAAGGACTGTGATAAGAATCATACCACACCTAAACTTCACCAAAACATCTACTTTCTATCATTCCACTTGACAAATGTTAACAAAGCATGGTTGCGGTGCATTATACAGATTAAGAGACAGTTGCCCCCATTTCAGATCACTGTCCTTACTGGGAAATATTTAATCATCTTAAAAGTGGAACAAAATGAAATTCTACTCTATACTAGTATATAGAAACTTGAGCATCACTGAAGACTAAATCTTAACAGGTGTGTGTACAATGCGTACTAATGCACTGACTTGCACAACAGGTTTGTTTCTTTTCGCGTGTGACTGAACTGGGAGAGTTGATTAAAGGAATTGCACTGTTAATAGTGGATTCATTTTCACACAAAGTCTTTTGAAGATGCTTAGTTGTCAATGTCTGTACAATTCTTTAGGCACTTCTAACATTCAAATAAAACAGGACTGACGATTGAGTTTGTTACTTGAAGTCTGATAGTTCACAAACTAGCCGAACATTTAACTCGGATCGTCAGACCTTTAGTTGAATACCACTGATTACACGTGTTGTCTTTGAGTATATTTCCATGGCTGTGCAGGCTCCTCCCAAAAATGTTTAGTCTCCGTAACAACATATTGTAGGGCCAATGCCACAGATGTGGATCCCTTAAAGATCCAACAAGCCAACCAACGATCCAAAGAGCATCATGTTATAATAAATAGTGAACAAAATGAACAGAATCATGGTTGCTTCGCTGCCTTGAAGCAGAAAAAAACCGTATCAGCAGCAATTGCTCAGTTGATTAGATTTTCTCTCAGCAAACATATATGCAAAGCAAAGGCACACCAGGAGGTGGAGCACTGATCCCGTCCTGAGGAGACCAGGGCAGACAACAAAGGGGGCCTATCCTCGGTGACATTTTTAAAAAGTTAAAACATAAGTGCTTTTTACAAGTTTGTTCAAAACAAAATCAAATCTGGCACTAGATAAACAATCTTTACCATGAGGAATAGTTTACATGAAACATTCAAGAGGGAAAAAAAAGTCCTTGTTGAGTATCGTGAAGATTAAATCTTAATCTTCAATTTTGTGTATACTGTACAAGCAATAATCCTCTGTGATACATATCTAACAGAACATAGCAATTTAGCTATAGAATTTGTTATCACAGATCAAAGTTATGTCTATGACTTTTACTCAATGGTCTTCTTATCAGCATGCAGCTTGTTGTAGATTGTGTGTGGCGCTAACGTAGTATTTACAGAGTAGCTGTTTAGGGCCTTTAAGAGCAGCAGCTTGGCACTGACTTCCTTTTCTGGTTACTTGAGGATGATCTGTTTCAGAAGCAGAACACATGTCACTCAATGGTTGCACACAGTGGAAACAGGTGTTTAAGTACCCCTTGGTTCAAATGTACTTTTTCTGTATTACAAAGGTCATTAAGAGAGAAATCATTAAGTGCACAACAATAATAATCATCAGGACAATGACAGATATAAAATCATATAAAACAGAAATAATAATATGAAACATAGATTATTAAAGAACTAAAACTAAGAAACAAAAGGCAACCATAAATATATTTGTATGAATATATTTGAATGTGCGCAGAAAACAATAAACCTTTTGTGTTAAGAATAGTAACAGCTGATAACATCACCACTCCTGAAGTGGTATTATAAATATTATTAACGTTATTACCACTACCGTTACCATATATGATGTTTTATCTATTCCCCCCTCACTTACGAGAGCATTTGTAACTGCATGTTGATTAAAAAAAAAAAAAAAAGATTTGACATTGAACAAAGCAAAAACATGCACAAAAGGAACATATGCAACATGACACAACTATTTGCAGATGAGGCATCTCTAAATAAGTGCTGCCAAAAGTGAAATGGGTGAGATGCAGCCTATTAGCTCAAATAAAGGTCTAAAGTCATGTAGATGAAGCTTAATGATAGACAATGAAAGCAGGTTAACGCTATGCTGACAAAGTCAATCCCCTGATTTAATAAGAAGCACTTATTTAGAGCTCAAGGATTTATGAGAGAAAGCTGTAAAAGGAGCAAACCTGATTGGTTGGTGCTGTTGCTGTGTAGGGGACACTTGTGGCAGGAGTAGTTGCTGCAGAGACAGTAGCAGGCGTAGCACTGTACATCATGGGGACTTTTTCGGGAAGGGAACCATGAAAGCAATGAAAAGGTAGGTGGAGCATTATGGTAACCATAGCAACGTTTTTCTGTCTCTCTTGCCGGGCGAATACAAAATGACATTAGCAGCAAGCCATCATTGGGTTAGACCAGCAGATGGCATGCGATCACACAGCAAAGCAAGACAGCAGGGGGGAACATAATAGAGGGGGGCTGATAAAAGATAGACATGGGAAATGTGCCCATAATTTGACATCCCAAAAGAGATGGCATGTACAGTAATGATACTAACACTCATCAAAGTGGTTTTTAAAAGAGATTTGCAAGAGGGAACAAGAGTGCAAGAAAGTGCATGGCAAAGAACTATGAAAAAACCCACCAAGTGCCTTAATGGGTGTACTGTGCTGTGACTATGTGGATGGAAGTCTATGATTATCACTTTGACATAAATATATATATTACATGATAATTACAAATAATACAAATCAGGAGTGGTTCAATGATGCTGAGAAAAGCACAGAAATACCTAACACCAGCATGGGTTACAGAAACAAACTGAAACCAAAATATTCTCTCAGGTCATTTAAGATGTGTGTCCCTGATTCAGAGAGGTGTTTATCCTAGCCGTGCTGGAATAACAAGAATTTATTATAAATCAACAGTGAGAACGTTCCACCTATGTCCTCCATTCATGACATGACATACTGTACTAGAGAAAATAAGCAGGGGACCTACCAATGCTGGTAGCAGGAGTCATGCACAAGACTGACCCTGTGTGATTATGCAATGGAAAGTGGAAAACATAGGTTAGGTTGAGACTGTTTTCTAAACATCGCAGTAAATGCAGGTATGAGCCCCAGTAGAGAAATCTTAAATCTTTAGCTCAGTGAGTCAGGGGCATATACAAAAAAGCCCAAAAGTGTAAGACAGTGTAGTGAAGGGCTAGAAGTGCATGGCGGGGAGACAAAGTGCCCATCGTACAAGAGTAAAGGGTAGGACAAGTTTGTCTGTTTCCAATTATTGCTGGAAACCACAGGAAGTGTTGACAGAAAGAGTTTAGCTGGCAATTTATTGGGACAAGCCCATCTACAAGGAAAGTTTCAGCATTCCAAAACCTCTTTTTAGAGTTAGGAAAAGCCTTCATATCACTTTGGGACCCAAGCAATATATTAGGCCTCTATAGACAGTGACATTCTGCTGATAATACATGCTAACGCAGTGTCAAGTTATTAGATCATGCAGACTGCATTTACAGTGCATAACATTAACATAATAGCAACCACACTGAATAAAAAGCTGCATCATCTCATCAATGTCTCTCTATGTGACTGTGAGCAAAATGAAAAGAAATGTCATCTCTGCCCAAAAATGAAATCAGCTACAAAATGACTAAATCTGCCTGTCTAAAACTACCAAACAAACTGACAAGATAGATCATCATGGAAAAAAAAAAAACGTTTGTAAAAGGTTTACCTGTGGGAAAGAATGCCCCTGTGTGCTGCTGGAGCTGTGCGTTGGCCAGAGCCTGTTGATAGTGCAAAAAACTGGGGTTGAGGAGAGAGCTGGCCCCGTTGCTCTTCTCAAGAGCTTGTCTCTTTGGTAGGGGTTGCAGGACACTGTGGGGAAAGGCCTGCAAGTGACAAGAGGAGATATGACTGTCAAAACCCCTCCCAGACTCTGTTCTGCCTCTTCGGCTACGAGGTGCACACTCTTAATGCATAGTATTTATCTGAATGATGACACAGTACAGACATGACTACACAATAAAGGTTACTGCTATCACAGCATGACAAAAATCAAGCAAGGTTTTATGATAAAAATATGAATGCAATAATGCTTCAAATAAACATTTAAAAATATCCCTCAATTTAAGCACATAAAGATAGACTGATGGTGAATGATTCTGTACACGAATATAGTACATGAGATTTTAAGAGGTTGTAAACTAAAATGACAAAAATCAAAAGTTATTATAGTACAACTAACAGCTACATGCAAAGCAAAAGGTGAAAATACCAGGTCTACAGTTGCCTCGAGGGGTCGCTTCATTGCTTTGGCAGTCGACTGAGTCTTTTAATAGCAGGCAGCGAGCACATGATGGCAGTGGGCCAATGGGATTCAAGCGTATTAACATACAGGTAACAGCAAGCAGAGGTGCATCATGGGGGGACAGCATTGCATTGTGGATACGTGAGAAGGAAAAACAAAACAAAATAATCTGAATGTAGTATACCACATAAAAAACAATAGGCATGCGCAGTAACCAAAACAGTTGATTCAGGGACACACAGACTAACTACAGTGTAGCTCCTGAATTAGTAGGTCAGCATACACAAGTCGCCAATAGGCTTGTCTAGTACTGGACAATGGCGTAGGGCATTTTCATTGCAGATTGATCACTTAACACAATATTAGTTGATCAGTGGTTGTTAATCATAATCAAAACAGCTATCATGTTGAGAACAATGCTACTCTACACACAGATATGATTCAGGAATACACACATTGGCAATACAGCTTTAAAGAAGAGGATAATAATGTAATGCAGACCAAGCACTGAACAACGTTAGCATTATTTAGCAGTTAAATGAAAGATCTTTGGATTTGCAGAATTAATTGGTTTTATGAGAGCTAGCCAAAAACACTGTCACACAAAGTGAGCAAAGAGAATCACTTATTTCATATCAAGAAGCACAGAATGTGGAGCTCTGTTTACTACGGGAAAGACTAATAATATCCACGCGATGCGCTTTGGTGGAATTCCTTGAAGAGATATTTCTTCAGGTTTCTCTCACTCCTACAGTATAATTAGGATGTCTCAGCTACTTGTACATCACAACATAAAACATAAAGCATTCCTTGTTTCGTGAACTCAAAATATAGCCTAATGATCATGCAGAAAATAGGAAACGATGTAAATGAAAGCGTAACTAAACAGAAATGAAATACATGGAAGACCTATGGAGGGCATGCGAGGCATCCGTAATAGGAAGGAATCAGGAAAAACATTTAACATGGCCTCAGTATCTGATCAGAGCAATTTTACAATGGTTAAAATGTATAGTATGTCAGCTAAAGAGTCCTAAATACGAAACAGTTAATAACAATTTACATTCAAAAGATTCAGATAAAGGCTGCGAGAGTTGGCAATATAGATTTTAGAAAGCATGAAGAGCAGTAAAAAAGCTAAACTGAACTTTTAAATAGTCAAGTTGGTCTATATGATTGATTATTACTGTAACATGAATTATTGCAATTACCAGGCAGGGAAACTGGCTAGCCACTAGGTTATCATAGGTTATCAAAGCACAGCACAAATCAGCCATTTCTCAGTTAACAGAGCTATAGAGCCAGTCTGGTCTAGTAAGTGTCTGGTAAAAGTTTAACAACAGAACACATTTACAAAAGTCACTGGACCTCTTTAACTTACAGCAATATTGTTTATTGATTTGGCTAGCCTTGGGCGTTTAGGAGTTCATGAAGAAAGAAGAATCTAACTGCATTTTATGTTTTATTATACATTTAGACTTCAGTTGAAAGTTAAAGGTAGAAGCTATGCCACTACAGTAGATGTTACTTTAGAAATGATACTACTGACGTACAATAAAGCAGCGCTCCACATTCTATGATGTCATGGCAAACACACTATCCTTAATAAATGTGAAGTCGATCTTAAGGGTAGTATAATGCGTTTGTTTGCAAGCTGAAATACTTTCCAGCAGTCTGAAGGGTAAGGGTCTGTCTTACCATGGCTGCAGCTGCTGCCACGGCCGTCTGGTTGACCTGCTGTTGGCTGGCTTTGATTTTGGCCTGTAAGTGTGCAGGCGGGTGAAAATACTTGCACTTCTCCCTGGAGCAGCGGCTCTTGATGTAGTCCATGCAAACAGTGACGGTGTTGTCACTTGTGTCAATCATTGGGCTGTCACTGGGGTGCGCATAGCGGCAGTCCGTCTCCCCTCTTGCACAGTTTCCCCGCTGAAACTCACGGCACACCTGAGAGGACCGATTATAAGGACGTTGAGAGACGTTTTAAAATGTGGCCAGAAGAGATGCATTCTAATAAGAGTTCATGTAACTTTTATGTCAACTGACTCCCTGTTGTGCTTGGATACCTCTAGTTTGTCCGTGCGCTGCAGCTTCTGTGAAGGGGAGGAGGAACAGGAGGAGCTCTGGACCGTGACAGGTGGGCTACCGGGGACGATGACTGGGCTGCTGGGGAGCATCTCTGCGGGAATGAGGCCCATTCCATGGCTCATGGGTGTAATGTAAGGAGCATAACTAAGACCAGTATTTGCGCCGAGTCCCTGGGTTACGGGAAATGTTGGCTGTGAGGAGAAAGGATATAGATTACATGTCAAGTCGAGCACTGCTAAGTCACACAAGAAAAATGAAGGGAGGGTTTCTTGGTGTTCATTCCCTAATGACTATGAGCAACTTACCACAGGCTGCATGCTGGGTCCAGGGATCATGAACTGCATCTGTTGGGCCAGCATGGCTGCTGCGGTCTTCTGCTGGATGAGATTGTTGCGCCCATTTATCTCTAACTGGGTTTTTAAGTGCGACGGTGGATGAAGATACTTACAGTTTTCTCTTGAGCATCGGCCCTGCATTCAGAGAGAAAGAAACATAGGAGCACTGATTCTCACATTCATCCAATTTTTTCATCCAAACCATCAAATTCCAAAAGTGTCCTTCAATTTGAAACTGGGGAGACTTTTATGAGACCTTACCAGCCCCAACAATAATAAAGTATTTAGGAATGCATTATGCCTTTTGCCTTAGTCTCCTTAGTCTGACAACTTTTCATCACTGTTATGACTGTTATGCAGCCATCAGAGCAGATGTGTTCAGGTACTTTCTGTCCTGCAGAGGTTTACCTGCATGTTTTTACAGCAATGATTGACTAAATACAAGTTAGTTAGTTGCTTAGAAGTTGGCTTCTGAAAATGGATGTATACATGTTATACATGTTAAATATTTGCAGAGCACGCTTATTCATTTATCAAAATCCCATCAGATAGTCCAACAGGATTTTTAAAATCAGAGTTAGCAGCATTCAAAAGTTTCCTCCAGGCTCCACAAAAGAGCTTTCAATGCACTGTATCTCTCTACCACACTCTCTCCTTACACCCTCCTAC
>CABFOQ010042537.1:0-13161 GCA_900660455.1 Gephyroberyx darwinii | reverse complement strand
GTGCAGAAGGCAAATAGCACCTAAGTTTTGGCTGGTAGTTCTTCAGTGTAGGTCAAGAGATGCACTAGGGTTGGACTGATATAGCAGTTTGTCAGTTTAGTGGGCTGACATTTTATTAAATATCAGATATCGGATATCATTATGAGGCTTCCTGCCTCACCACAGATGCATGAAAACAGTCTGTAAAACCTGCAATGAACATTTTATGACAAGAATACAATTCTGAGGGAAACACAGAATACTTATTGGGTACATTTTGGCTATCAGCAACCTCAATCTAAAAACATCTACCTTGGTATTGGTCTGCAAAACCCATATCTGTCGAAACCCTAAGGTGTACCGTAGTCAGAAACATTGGACGCTTAGGAAAGCAACACACACTCAGTAATAATGAAATACATTTGAGTGTTTACTCCTAATATGATCTACCTGGTCCTAAATGAATATACCCACTTTGTGAGACAACCTTTTTTCAGGAGCAACGTTTATCAAGTCTTATTTGTTACCTGGGAGTCCCGGCAACCTATTGAGATTTTGAATGAACTCTCTTTCTTTATTGATCTCTCTCTCTCTCTCTCTCTCTCTCTTTCTCCATTCACCCCCACCACATCAGAAGTAAACTCCGAGTTCATCCACATCCCTTCAACGGTCCGCCATGGCACTGAAGGGAAGCCCCTCCTCCTCCCCGTGGAGACTCGCTTCCAGGTGGACGAGACTGAGATCCAGGGAACTTGGTCTCACACCAGGCCGAGCGGCACTAGAACCACACTGGTGACCTTCACCAAAGATGCCACCATCATCGACATGATGCACCGCAACCACCTGCTCTTCAGAGAGCCCAATGTGTCTTTGCTAATCCAGAAATTGCAGCAGGCCGACGAAGGAGATTATCACTTGGACCTCAACATAGAGTTCCATAACAGGACAGGTCTTGTTATCAAGGAGGAGAGGACAGTGCGTGTTACAGTGGATGGTGAGTGGATATTCCTGATGTCACTAGATATGTTTAAGAATGATGAGGGTAATTCCTTTAGATCTGCTGTTTCATGTGCCCTGTCATATGTGATGACAAGGTTGATGAGTTGTATTGTACCTGTAGTTCCTTATCAGAAACAGACACAGCCCTCAATTTACCAACATTTACGCTTATCCCCTTAGTCCCTGTGTGCACTCCGGTCATTGCGAAGAGCCCGTCCCATGCAGTTGTTGAGGACAAGGAGAACGTCACCTGGACTTGTTCTGTTGAGCGAGGAACCAGAGTTAGGGTGCAGTGGCTGAGGAACAACATGCTGCTAGGTCCCAGCCACAGATACCACTTCTCCCAAGACAACGCCACACTGGTTATCAGTCCGGTGAGGAAAGAGGACAGGGGAGAGTACCGCTGTGTGGCCAGTAACCCAGTCAGCCGGGAGCAACACAGCAGGGCTATGGACCTCAGTGTCTACTGTGAGTTGACTTATGTCCATCTGTCCTCTTCTTCTTCTCCTCCTCCTTCTCCTTCTCCTTGGATAGCGATAGGGAGAGGGAGTTTTCCGAATTGCGAGAACTACATGGAAACATATGTAGACTTATTGGCACAAATAGGACCCAGAGCTGTTTACATTACATCACAATGGCACAATTTCCGTCACATTAAAATGTATACACATTTTATTCATTGTTTTCTCCAAAACAAATTTATAGGATATAGGATATAAGACTTTGTAATATCTCATTTGTCAAAAAGCTCTTGTTTAGTCTCTTGTTCCTGTTTAGTCATCAGTCACGTGATATATGAGATACAGAAAACTACAACAATGGATAAAATGTCAACTTCCATCTTTGTATTTCCCCTTTTTGTATTTCCTCCTCTTGCATCCACCCTCGTGGATTCCTGGAAGGATTAGGTTGTATGTAAATACACGTGAGATGAGACGACTAAAAATACGTGACTGGTATTTGCATGGGAGTAGACATATCTGACACAGGTCCTCTGTTCTGCTGCTCAGGCTGTAGCTAGGTAGCCGTGATAGGTCGATAAACCAGCCCAAACATGTGACTGGCAATAATCTGGCACTTCCCCATTGTCATATCTCCTATCTAAACGTCTAACTTACATGTAAGGACTGATGACACCATCCAGAGGGCTGACGAGCCTTATGAACAGGGTCCATGTAGGAGCAACACATTTCATAGCAGCTAATATTAAGAGATTAAGAGTAAAATCACAGAGGCCTCATTTAACAACCTGCAAACACTGTATGGAGACAGAAGCGATAGAATGATTGTTACTATAATCATCACCAAAACTTTAATTTGTGATTTGAGACAGTATTTATTGTGTACTTGCTTTGTACTTTTATGATGAAAAAATTATATATCATTTTTAAAAAAAATCTAATAATAAATTAAGTCACAGATTTCAGTTTGCCACCAGGGAATATGAATGCACCAGTTATGTGTCATAATAAGGGAATTCATAGGAAAGCCACCATCCTGTAGGATACATCTCAATGTTAGCAGCCATCCGTAATGGTTATGTTGGCTTCTGCAGATGGTCCCTACAACCTGGAGGTGAACTCAGGCCAGGGCCTGCGGACTGGGGAGGTGTTCACCATCAACCCAGGAGAGCTGGTCTTCTTCGATTGCCAGGCCGATTCCAACCCACCCAACAGCTACGTCTGGATCTCCAAGAGCCACAACGCCACCCAGGTCATCACTGAGGGCCCGCGGCTAGAGGTGCGCTCCTACCGCTTGGCCCAGGCTGAGGAGTACCTATGCCGGGCCTTCAACAATGTGACCCAGAAACAGGACGAGGCCCAGTTTACCCTGGTGGTGGCCAGCTTAGGGACAGGTGGGTAGAGGGTGGATCATGGCAAGATGGAGAAGAGCGTGGGTAGATTTCGGGAATCCTAGGAGATAAACATATTGTAAACAGTGTGTCGTGCCAAAAGCAGAAGAGGTTGATGAGCTATGAGCGAGATAGTTTGACAGTGATGGCTATTGGCCAGCTTGGGAACAGTTGGGTAGATGGATAGGTGAGAATAGTGTAGGTGGACCAGTCTGTGCACCACAGGTTAGAGGATACACCTTACTGTTTGGGGAAGTTGAATTGGGTTATTGATATAATATGAGACATTGATGGCTTATGTTAAAATGAAATTTTCCCTCAGTTGCTAGGTACCAGTGCCTGTGGCTCGTGTTAAAGTCCAGAGGCTCTATGGGAAAGTAAACAGTGGATAGCAGCTGTTCTGTTTGTTGACTAAGTTTTATAGCATGTGGAGTTTCTGTGTGTCGAATGGGACATTGATATGTTGTCTTGGTGATATTGGGAAACACACTGATGGTTACTGTTGATACCGGCTATAATTTAAAATGCTGTCAATCCAACATCAATTTTCCCTTCACATCAAAATGGCATCCTCCACCCAAGACTCTTCTAATGCCTAAACTTGAGAATATGAATGTAAAAATCAGTTTCTCTCTTCTCTGTGTTTGCAGGCAAAGAGAAGCACATGCAGGAGAGCAGCTCTGTATCACCGGTGGCGGCCATCACCGTCTGCTCTTTGTTCATCATCGGCTGTATGGTGCTGGTCTTCCTCAGGAGAACCTGCCACCCTAAAAGAGGTTAGAGGTTACACCTTAATTTACGCTTGTGACACAAGTGCAGTGTTTTGAGGGATGGTTTGCCAAGCTGCCGTGTAGCTTAACCTTATCTAGGTTGTGCGGCACAGTGAGCTCTTTAGTTTGTTTAACATGGCTCTTGTTTGAGATCTGTTTGTGGATATCATAACTGTTAAGGAAATGATCAGAGTTCCCCCAGGATAACACCAATGGCTGGCTCCACTAAGGCCTTGGATGTTGAAGTAAATCGTAAATGTAAATCACTTGCAAATGTCAAACTGAAGAGAATAAAATAGCAGGAGTTTTGGTGCAAGTCACACTGAAATGCATGAAGTATTTAGAAAAGTCAACGTTCCATATCAGTGAACAATAATCTCTCTCTTTGTCTCTCTTTCTGCCTCTCGCCAATATCAACAGTACTCATGAGCATCTACAATAGGTAAGAGCTCTGACCGTGCAATGAATACAGTATGAATCGTAATACTTTAAGCACACAAGTAAGTTTTAACTAACTGCCTTGTTTGCCTCTGTCCTGCAGACCGCTCACAGAACACAAGCGACCACATCGTTCAGGTAAGGTACTGCTTGCTCACCATCCTGTGTACCTGTGCTGCTTCTACCATCAAAGTATCTCTATACTGTTTGTTATCCTGTTAGTGTGTTTCAATTTGACTACAGTGCATTTTGTGAGGCGTCATTGTGTCAAGGCAATACTTGACAGCTGAATGGGGCTTGGTTCTCCTGAAACTGGAAGTAATTCCTAATCAAATAGGCTTAGGATAGGAGGAACCTGAAGCAGGAAACAAACAAGGACAGGACATTTCATGGAAACCAAATGAAGAGAAGGTCTTGGTCTCATTGCATACGTCATGTTATTGTTGAGGTTGAGGACACTAATGTACTAGCCTAAGTGTTTTAGGTTTTAAGTGTTAAGAATGCATACTGTAGTACATAATAGCTAAGTGATATCAAAACCTTTGTGTCAATAGGTCACGAGGATGCAACAGAAGACTTCGGTATCTACGAGTTTGTCTCTATACCTGGGAAAATGGAATCCACTCAGGTATTTTTCATGACGCACAACAAGCTCCATGCTCATTTTCTATTGACTCAGCAGCAACATTTCTTTTGTCTATAGTCATATGTTGCGTAGTTTTTATTTTCTTGTTATATTGTCTTCCAGGCGTCATGCAGATCACTTGCTCGGCTAGAGTCAGTTCAGGATATGCACACCACCATCTATGATGTAATCAGACATGTTCCTGAAACCCCCAGCCACAGTTTGCTGAAGTGACTTCCAGAGAGTTGAGATGTAACCTATAATTATTCCCTACTGAGACTCCTATGTAGCTTTACCCCACCGCAGACTCCGTTACCAAAGCCTGAAGCACTTGTTTTGGTCGCTCACGTTTTTGCACAAAGGATGAGGGAGTCTTATGTGGGTATGTAACCTGGTCGTGCACTGTTATTGTCCAGAGCTTTGGGCAAATCTTAAATGTGTGTGTGTTTTTTTTTTGTTTTTTTTTACATCAATGTGAGTTAAAAGTTGATCTTGTATGGCTTGAAAATGTTAAAATGAAAAATATTGGAGGCAACAGCCATGTAAAATATTGATGGTTGTTCCATTCAAAAATGAAGATGACATGATGAAATGACATGCAAAAATGCCTATCATGTTGTATTACACAGTGCCTGCAAGGTGGTACAGTAGTGGCACAGCTCCCACATCCCAATCATCATTTCAAATATTTAATTTCAAACGTTTGGGTTTTCTTTGTCATCTCAGTGCCATTGAATTTCAGTAATATTTACATTCAATGGTCAAAGTTGAACCTTTCTCAAAAGAGAGCCTGTTTTGCAAGAGGACAAGTGTTATGGAGAATGCATTTTTATTGCATGAAATATAGTTTAGCAGGTATTTATGAACATCATACCCATTACAAAAGTGTAAATATTGTACAATGATTTATACTGCAGATTCTTTATACATATTACATTATTCTATTTCTATGTTTAGATTGAACCTATTTATTTCTATAGAAACCATTTTCTCTTTTCCACAAATGTAGCATTTTTTTCAACATGGATATAATGAAATATCGATATAGGGATAATGGATGCTATGTCTTGAATTATTGTACAGTTTCCATTCACATGTTCTTTTTGTATTTTATTAAAAATTTATAACAGTTTGCCATTCTGAGTCATTTTCAAATACTTCCAGCGTTCCTCTGGTAATGCTTGTCTATATTTGAGGCACATACACCAGCCAAATGCTAATACATTTTGTCTGAGGCTAGTAAGGGTGTCAATTTTACTGCTGCTTTTAGAGACAGCCAACCTAAATTTGATCCGTCTACTTTGCCCATTAAAATTCAGAGTCCACCAGCAAAGGTGACCAGTTGACAGAAAGTTTGTTTCATGCCCTGGTGGCTATTCATCTGTCCACAGGGCTATGAATGCTATTCGTAGTCTGGAAACTGTTGTAGAGGTCCTTGCTTCTCCTAGTGAATGCAATCTTGCCGTGTGGGTCTGTCGCGTGCCTGGCATGGTGTGGAGAGAGGCAGAGACAGACGGATGGTTCAGCATGTGGCAGAGTGACCTCCACCTGCTCCTGCTGACACCTTGTCACGAATAGATATAAACGCATGTGCTTGTTTGTTTGTGTGTGTGTGAGTGCGTGGAGGGAGGGAGAGAGAGATAGAGAGAGAGAGAGAGAGAGAGAGAGAGAGAGACAGACATGGAGACACACAGACACAAAGGAAAACAGAAAGGTTAAAATTACTCTTCAGTTTACACAAGTGATTAAAGATACATACTCCAGAGTTTTCTTTTTTACCGCTGGTGCTCGACTCATTGCTTAAAGAACTGCATTGTCCCCATTATGTCTCTCCCACACTACACAACAAGGTAGGTGATCTAGTATTGAGTATTAAAATCTTATTTAAAGTGAACCAAGTGAAATAATTTCACTTGTTTCCAAAGCAAACCAACATGAATGCAGTGACATCATTGCGACCAGAGGAGGGGTCTACGTTATTCCAACATATTGTCATTTGTTTCAAGACAACTATCAAAGGAAGGGAAACTACATCGCCAACAAGGGAAATTATTTCACCACATCAGTAGATTTTTTCACTTGTTTTAAGAAAATAAGGTAAGACTCAATACAAGACTTGAGGATTTGTTGAGATGGGCATTGTCTGCAGTGTAGACCAGGTTATGTGCAATACTGATTCTCATTCTGAGCTGTAAAATGTTGTGCAACATGATGCTCCCCTGAATAACATCCAAGCAGTTTATTGAATCTAGCTCTAATTATAGCTGTATGTACTGACCAATTGAGTGTGCTGCGTCTTTGTGGCGGTGTCTCCTGGTAGGGGTTGCCATCTGTTCCGTCTCAGTGTATGCTTTAAGGGAGGCTCCACACTGTGGATGACTGCATAACAAACAACAGTGGAGTATGCACCTGAGGAGAGCTACCTCACCTTCATTTGACTGGGAAATAGCCTGAGGCATCATTAAGCAGGAACTAGAGCTCATGGTGCCTGCTGTCTGCTGCCTGCTTTTAACCGAGCACTGCTCAAAATAACACCTTAGGGGGCAATTACAAAGTAGGCTCAATGGGTTTGCATGCACCTTTTCATAATTATTTGGAACAGTGTACATTGAGGAACCAGTTCAAATTGTTTGGCAGAGATGATATTATATAGGGCACTGTGGCATGCCATGAGATGATGACATCATCACCCATGTTCAATAGGGAAATGTGGGTAAGCAAATTGTGTAGTACCATGATAAAACAAACTTGCACAAAGTCCAATATATGATCTATATGATATAAGATCTTTAACCTGTTTGATATCAGATAATATGTATGCAGTAACATACTGTAAGCTACAAAATGCTGCCATATAATTGAGAGAAATAAAACTTAAATGTATTTTTTTCTTGGATCAAATATGGGAATTGGAATCCAAACTGTTGGGAAGTGGCTTTGATTACTTACGATATAACCTACTGTATTTGCTGCCCTTGAGCAAGGCAGTAACCTGACAATGACACTTGATAAACTGTGAACAGTGAGACTGAATAACTGTTTGTTCCTACTATTCTATTCTATTCTTAGTTTAGTCTGTTTGGTGTATTTTCATGAAAAGCAACAACCTGATGCATCTTGTATGCGTATCATACCAGGTTAAATTACTACCATCCAGTGGTGTGTTAAGGTAATACATGTATATATGATGACGGTATTGCTTTGCAAGCAATGTTTACAACTTTTAAATATAAATGTTTAGTGTAGACAGAACAACGTGGCAAACCATTTCTAATGCAAACTTTTTTCACTGTTTTCAAATATTCATACTAAGATAAAAGCTAATGGGTTACATTTACACCTCATTACAATAAACTACGTTTCCCAGGATGCGTTGTACTTATTCCGGTTCCTGTGACAGTCACGTGACAGTCAACCATGGCTTCCCTCTCGTAATGCTGGGGCCGAATCGTTGACATCATAACAAAACTGTATTAATTCATTTATTTGGCCACTGGACCAAATTTGGTTTTACGATGCAGAAGATCAAGTCGCTTATGGCCCGGCAGGTGAGTGAAGCAGGTCTCCAGGGTTTTACCTGTACAACGTTTGGCTCTGACAGCTGGAGCTAGCATAGCAGCTAGCTAACCGGCTAGTTTGACAGCTCATCTTCTGACAGACCAGAGGACACAAACAACAGGCTTGATAACAATATTTTTGCCCACTGCAATCCAGCTACGGCTCATTTACTGTCCACGAAGAAAAGTGATCTGTGTGGCACGTTATATTTACACCCCTCCTGCAGTTACAAACTCTTCATTCCACAGCCACAACAACAGGGCACAACAATAGCAAATGTGGGCGGTTAGGGAGGTTCTCAGCTTGCAAGACAGTAACGCTAGACAACTTGGCTAGCCTGCGAATAACAGAGGCTATCTATTTCAGAAATCTGCCCGTTGTTCACAGTTTTTTCTGTGTGTGTTGGAGTAGGCTAATGTTACTAACAGTTGCAAGCTGTGTGACACTGGAAGCGAGTCCCACCTGAAAAACCTTACCTGACTACTTTCACTGAGATTGCTAGCGACTCACTGGGCTTTTTCACTTGTGGGTGAAATTGTATGCATTAAATAGTCTAAAAGTGGGTTTTATTTTGACAGGGCCTGAAGAGCCCCCAAGAGAGCATGGCAGACCTCAGTCCTGTGGAGAACTTGAGGATCCCAAGCAAGGTAAGCTTCCTGAGAAGGCTGCCAACTAGTCACTATTTACCCCATGTTAAACTGTTTTCATTCTGTGTCCTGCATTGTGAAATGCTGGCAGTAGTTTTGTTTGGAGGGAGAAAGACAGGTAGACAGAGAAGACAACTGAAGAGGCTTTTTGGTTATTCTGGCATTCTTTGATTAAATAATTCAGTATGAAAGTCAACATGTCACCTGCATATTTCAAAACACCTTTTTGAGGTGATATCCTAGGTGATATCCACTCCATGTTCATTGTGTGCCATATGACTATTTTGTTGACTTGACTATTGCGATGATGGATGCAGATTCAAAAGCAATTCCATCAAAACTGCTGGTAAGGCTGGATATGTCAAGATGCCTATGGAATTGACTCACTATTAATGGGTTATCATGTATTAGTGGTGTGCCCGCCATTTATTATAGTACACTAGTACACAAGAAATGAGGAAAAAGTGAAGCGACCCATTTTTATGACTAATCATTCATGTCACAAGAAGCATTTGTCTGTAACCAATTGTACAAGTTCAAATTTGTTAAGAGCAGTCAGAGTGAGAAGCAGCAAAATAGCTTAATATGATGTATACAGTCACTTGTACTTGGCTTTGACTTTGCCTTGAACAAGCAATCTTCTATTAATGTGGTTGAATAGAATGTGGAAGGTGACCTCAGTGCTGGGTGATATGCAGCCACTTCAACTCAACTAGATGTTTAATTTCTTTGCTTCTAAGGACTTGGCCTTTGCTGGGTGCACGTTGTTCTTCCAATGTGTTGTGGTTTACACTTGAAACATGGAAACATGGTCACACGAAAAGTCAATTGTCCTTTGCGGTTCACATTGTTTGGACTACCGCTTTAGTTTGGTCTGAACGATGACATGCCAGTGGAGATTTGTCCTTGGTAACTATGGGGTGCCAGCTAATACCTTCTGAATTTTGTGTGTGAAAGGGTTATAAGGAAAGGGTGTAGGCTTGGGTAGGTAGGTAGTCCATGAAAGGCATTTTTCTGCTACAAAATTCATGCCATGTGTCTCGCAAAATGAATTTCGTGCCACAAAATGCTCTAGGTGGTTATTGTCACAATAAGTATAGTTTCATGTGGGACAACAATGATGTATAATAAATGTATAATAACCTACTTATTTCAAATTGTGTGACCATGCTCTTATTGCAGAAAACCATCGATGCAGACTAGAAAAGATAAGAGCAGTCTTTTATATTCTCCAGTTGTAATAGGAGCCTGTGTTAAAGCCAGTGGGAGTGTTTCCAGAAAGACGTGTCTCTTTTCATAGAAGAAGGATCTTTCCTGCTTTCTGATAGGTATCAGTTGATGTGGCCAAACTGGATGTGCAGAAATCACACACCTACTTTTAAGCCTGTAAAACTCAATTTTGTGCTTGCTGGAATCATAGCCCCAAGATCTACTGTCAGTCAATCATGACTACTATTTTGGCATTTGTGTTATCAGGCAGCATATAGTATAGGAAGACAGAAGGTAGATTATAGATTGACAGGTGGGCTCAAACACACAATCTCAAAAGTACATTGTATGTGCCTCAGAGGACCCATGAATCCAGTCTTCTGTGAGTGTGGACTGTAAACACCTGCTGTTGTGTGTTTAACCAAAACAGGGATCTCATTATTTGATGATCTAGGGAGTCAAAGCAGAAGTTTACTAGCGGCAGGTGGCTAGCGCGATTTTACATAGACCAGAGGAGGAGCATATATCAATGAAACAAATCAATAGATTGTGTTGAAAATCACCTGGCAGCACTCGCTGTTATATAGGCAATCGTGAGATAGGCTATACACGTTTCTGCAATTTTTGTTTTGTGTGCAAAATTGTGTACTTATGAGGTAGACTACAAGTGAACTTCAGCTCCCTATTACACATTTACTTTCTTTACTTTGTTGCTGTGTCGTGCAGTATTTAAGAAGATAAAATGGTACTCAAATTTTAGCTAGCAAGCTTCATGAATACCCATAAAGAAAGATTCTTGATTAAAATAGGTGAATCCTCCTCTCGATACACCATGACCACTCCCTTTTTAGGGAGCACTGCCTGACTTGACTTTCAGCATGAGGGGAAAGGTTGCAACCGAGGCGCATGTGTGTGCATTATGATATATACTTATGATCTATACATCTGCAAGGGTGGTGAATGTAATGCTTCGGTTGGAAACACATGAATGGCTCATTCATGTGTTTCCAACCGTTTTAGCTGTGGCTCAAACCATTCACCATCCCCCAGGAGTTGAAAGCAACATCTGGCTCACGGTAAGGGGTAGAACTGCTGTGGAGATGATTGACAAATGATGCTATCCAGTAAACATTTGGATATGGCTTGAGGGGTTTTGACAGTGTTAAAATAATGAGCAGGATAAAAGATAAGGATAAAGATTTATCAGTGAGACTGTTATGAAGAGTAGTGTGAGTGTGGGAGAGACAGTGTGTGTCTTTAAAAGAAATAATCCACCCTAAAGCACTTCAACACTGTTATAAAATAGCTATTGGTGATGTACCTTGTATTTCCGGGGCCCATTTTCTTCGTTCGGTGGTGTATTCATGGTTCTCATTCTTGTGGATAACTGGCCAAACGTACACAAAGTCTCGTCATGGTGAGATATTTCCACTGCAGCTACAATGGAGTCTGTTCTAAAGCATCATCGGTAAGCATAACTTTTTGTTGTTAAGAAAGAGTTGCTTCCTTGTACCTTATGCCCTGCAACCATTGACATTGAGATGCCATTGGCTTTTGAACAGTGTGCCAAGAAACACTATGGCATAAAACCACAGTTAGACACACTCCAAGAAAGTAGTGATAGAAATAAGTTTGTACCTCCCAGAAAGTAGAAAATCAAAATAAACTGCTAATTTTGACACCAAGACATAAATGTTCTTTCATAAATAAACTTTGGCTTGGATTTTAACAATAGCAGAACTTTTCTGCTGAGGATTTTATTTTATTTTTTTAGTTTAAATTAGTCCCCAGGATATTCTAGATCTCTTTGATGTCGGTCTCTCTGGTGACCTGAGACAGTAAAAGCTGCTTTGAGGAGTTCACGCTAAAAAACAAAACAAAACATCAGTTTAGCTTTGAAATCTTTGGTGCCCTTTTTTCCCTCCCAACACCATATGTTCAGAACTCTTTGTCCCTCTTTAAGAGTCAACCTTAAAGGCTTCCTTTGTAGATTAGGGTAGTGGTGCAATATCTCCCTTAAGGTAAGCAGCAGGAGGCTTCAGTTCTCTTGAGGCATGGAGACTGGTGGCCCATGCAGTTACCCTCTTCCACCAGTAGGGGTCACCCTCACTTTACCCATTGCACACATGCTTCTCTTATCTGTGTTAGGTGGGTGACTGCATCACCTGCTCGGTATTGCAGTATATCTCCTACTAATTTGGGCATAATGTGATTGGCCAAGTACCTAGTCTAAACCTATTTGTTTAAGATATGGGGCTAAAGCTACGAGGAGGGTAGTTCTTCTATAGTAGATAACCTGCTATTAGCTTGTATGCTATCTTTAAGTGGAACACGGCTCACTTTCAGAACTCACATATGGCCTGAAGTACCCCAGTTGGTATTTGTGAAGAGGTAGAAGTTAGACATCCAAGAGTCTCATCTCAGCCTGGAGTTCCTCTATGACAAATGAATAGGAGCCTGGCCATAGACATATTCAAGGTTTTATCTGAGCTTTCACATTAAAAAAAGCTTCATCTATCAGTTCCAAGCCAGACAATTTACCTTTACTCTGGAGAAAATCGTCCTTTTCCAGTTCAGCCTCTATAGATCTGTACATCGATAGTCCCCTGACGCATGGGGAGACAGTAGTGAACAGCTGGTCCCTCTGCAAGTATCATAACACCTCAAAGCTGAAATTCATTGCCCTTTGACACAGCAGCCTTTAACGGTGCGGCAGCCTGGACGTGATATCGTTGTTGCTTAGATTGTGTCTTAATATCCCAGAAGACAAATGTGTTTACCCTTTTGTTTAGGCGCTGATGAGAAATTCACCCCGTTAGACTACCATACATATTCATCCCCCATTACAACGAGGAGGCTTTGATTGTGATTTATACAACTAATGAATGATTCCATAGTGGAAATAAATAACTGGCCCTCATCTCCATCTCTCTCTCTCTCTCCCTCTGTCTCTCTGTGTTTTCTGGTCACCTCCTATTGTTTTATCAGGGCCCAGTGCTGTCGAGCACTTTGTTTTTCCCGCGCTTCATAGCCGAATATCCACTTTGATTCTTTGATAAGGGCTCGTTAAATGTCCCGCACTTT
>CABFOQ010042536.1:0-15044 GCA_900660455.1 Gephyroberyx darwinii | reverse complement strand
CTGGGAGGAACAACAGCGTTGCTCCGGTGCGTCTGCTCCCTGACACTTCCCTAATCTGATAACGGATGAGGACAGGTTGCCTTCCCTGTACCTGGCAAGTACCTTCCCCAACCTGCACAGGCGGATTTCGGCGGATAAGGCCCGGGCTTGGCAAATGCCGGCGTCCTCTGGAGAATAGTTAAAGGGTGATTAATCATTGTTTAGGCGAGGAATGCGCAGGGAAGAATGGGAAAGCGGCGTTCCACACCTCTGAAGCAATTAATCCCTGTGATCTCCACCAGGTTTGTCTTGTAGATAAGTCAGGGTACAAAACTGTTCCTAATTTATCAACCCACTCATGCCATCCGGCATAAAACACACAATTTATTTCCAATCATTTATAGTCAAATTTTAAAAAGAGTGACTTTGCCACATCCAAGTGTGCCTTATATTAGCTTCATATAAACTAAGTACCCCAGATTACAATGGGAATCTTGTTTTATTGTGCACATCTGGTGGAGTCACAATGCATTTTCGCATTCACCGTCTGAATTTTTGAGTGATTGTGGCATAAATCATTTTGCTAATCAGAAACATAAGTGACATGAAGGCATCTCCCCTCTTGGAACAAAGGAACAACATATGGCTCAAAAAGCACTCCGGTCTTTTATTTCCAAGGTATATAACCTGTGCGTAAACCAACATTATTGGACTGATTTGCATTTTTCTTTCATTCTGGGCATTTTTTCAGATCTCATATCTTTGCAGACGACTTCAATAATGGATAAGAAAAGCATTTCTCCCTCATTATATATTTGATTCTCAACTTGAGTGCAGTTAAGCAAAACGCGAGACTCAGCTCGATGGTTTGTCGCAAGGTGAATTACGGCGCCGTACTTTGCGGTTTTGAAAAGCACACGCGTGATGGTGATGGATTTATGTGAAGATATAAAACATCACGCCGCGACGGCTCCTCCCCCTAATAAACTGCATTAACAGATGAACCAAAAACGACATTGATATGACAAGATGAATTCCTTTATTAGGAGTGGGTTCTCTCTGGATCTCTCTGCATTGCTTCCAAATCATATTTGCCTCCTAAAATGTGGGGTGGGGGGGTAGACATTCTTGCCAATAATAGTAAAATGGCTCCTGTTTTAATTGCATCATTACGTACCCAATATCAGCAGCCTGCCTGCCAATATCAATATTGCCATAGCATGGGTGGAATATAGATGACCCAGGGTATGCGTGGGTCTTCCATGAGTGCCTCCATGCCAGGCTCATCCCAGTGCCCGCTGTGCAGGGAATGGGAAAGTAGGCCGGATTGCAGCTCGTCTTTCTAATGTCCCCCCGTATTCCCTTAATTGCTGACGGATCTTGTTTGGATTTTGATGGCGGCTTGGAATCTGTGGTTGCTACACATAGGAATTGATAGGCCTTGAGGGAAACATCATGTTACTCTGCGTGTGTGCATCTCTGTCTCTGTGTGTGTGTGTGTGTGCGTTTGTAGCTGTGTATCTGCATCTGTTGGTCTGTACGTGCAAAGATCAGCTCTGTTGTAAAAATCAAGGAGGAGGAGGGCTCTGCCTAATGCATCCAGGCATCATGATGATGTAACCAATCTAAATGGGGTGGGTGGGGGGTCATCGGGGTCAAGTAGGCTGCACGGAGGTGTACGAGGCAGCTGGGTAACCGATAGCGACGATGGCAGAAACGCAGAAATAAAGACGGTTTTTGGATTTGACATACAGCGGCGTTGCACATGTGGCATGGCAGCAAACTTAACAATTACTAACGGCTTTGGTGAAGGAAAATTACATCTTGTAGGTCCCACTTCGGATGCACTTCACATATCCACATTAATGCATTCAGGACTGGAGAGTGAAAGATAATTTTCCTGTTTAAATATTTCATTCTAGCTTAAAATTTAGCCTGTAATTAGAGCTCCCTGATGGCAAGAGCATCCAGTTTGTCCGTTTTAATTAGATTGTTGTTTAACTATTAATTATATATCTTCTGTCATATAGTTTTGATGCTAACAGATGGTGCAAGGGGTTAGCGGCAGGGTAGCATTCAGCGATGATTTATTTACCTGCGCTCTATTAGCAGGAGCCGTGCACTGTGCCGGTGAGGTTTTAACTTGTTCATCCAAACCCAAAACCTTTGAATTTAACCTGATTAGGATAATAATCACTTCATTCACAAAGTTCATTTATCTTGGCGGCATTGGTGCAGTGACCTATCGGTAACCTACACACTGTAGTAACACAGTGCAGGGACAGCGCAGCTCAGATGAAGTGCAAATGGACAGTATAGCAGACGGTACATATCTATACACATCGCTCGACAGATACATATTCATCCCACCATCCCTGTGTGCTTTCAGGCAGCTTGGCATTCGATATGGTTGCAACTGGCGGCGTTTCCAGCAGTGTATTGGACCGGTGTACGGTGAGGTAGCTATAGGAATAGGATTAGACGCATGAAAGAAATTAGGAGCGCTGTAAACACGGATCTAACTCCCGAGGCTGAGCAAAATATATGGCAATACAAAAAAAAGTAATAGTGCAGAGTTGTTGCTTTTATCTGCAAAGTAGTCTGGGAAGGGGCATTCATATTGTGAATGAGCTTTGATGATGGATTTCAATGAACTATTCAATCCTCCACACGGGCTTGAAATCTGAAAAGATCAAGGTTGTACTTGACTTGAAAAAACTAACTCCATTTATATAAGCAGCTGGTTTAGGATCTTATTATATAAATAATAATATTGATTCAAGATTCAAGATTTGCTTTATTGTCTCAGATATAATACTACAGCATTTGACAATGCAACCCAGTCCAGTGAAATACAAAACACCTCCAATAAGGACAAAATAATAATAATAATAATAATAATAATAATAATATGAGTAATATATATAATACAGTGAAATACAAAACAGCTCCAATAAGGACAAAATAATAATGATAATAATAATAATACTAACAATAATAATAATAATATGAGTAATATATATAATACAGTGAAATACAAAACACCTCCAATCAGGACATAATAATAATAATAATAATAATAATAATAATAATAATAATAATATAACAACAACTACAACAATAATAATAATACTACTACTACTACTAATAATAATTTTAAAATTTTTAAAAATATATCAGTGATAGTAATATGAATGAGCTGATCCATCTGTTACATCATGGTATACAGTGGGCTTTCTCTTCAAGACGATGCATCACTTTCAACACATCGGTGTCTGGTTTGGGGACAACACAGTTGTGTTACTTTTCAACTCAACATAGGTTAGTAACAACACACCAACACAACATATGCTGTTATTAAAGTGGTAATCTGCCACGTCTTTGGTGCTAAGCGCTCACCGCTGTGGTGTTTCTGCACAGCACAGATGTCAATCAAACAGTTTGATTTTCTGTTGATGGAGTTTGAGTTCCTGTAGGTGGCGCTCTTTTCTCTGTCTGTTCTCTGTCTAGGGCTATCGCTGCTCATGCTAACGATTTTTTCCCAGGAAAGACCTTTAGAACAGCAAATGTAAAAGCTTTCATCAGCTGTTATTTGTTGAATCACTATTGTGTTAAATCAATCGATAGAGTGGAAGAATAGAAATCTAGTTACATGAAAATGTCACAGGTTATTACTCTAACTTATGTTGAAAATAAATGTGAAACACAAGTGTGTGATTCCCAAAAGTAGATACTGCAGGGTGATGAAGATACACCCTTTTCCAGTGTGTACTATTGCACTGTGATTTATTTTTTGCTATCTTCTGGATTTAGGTTTCCTGGCTCAAAGCAATATATTTCCATTATTAACAATGAGCATACCTCCTAATATGACACCCCAATAAGATGTACGGGGGCTTCTTGAGTTCATTGGAGAATTATTGTAATGTATCCTGAAGTTCAAGATGAACAAGACTACAATTTCCAGCTTGTGGTTTATTGTGAACATCTAAGTTATTGCTTACATCTGAGCCATAACTCATCCTTGTTCACTGCAGCAACATACATTTGGTGGACTGTTTTGTGAAAACTGCCTTACAGTGCAGCGAGTGAATTCATTTCTTTCAGCATGGTTGACCCCAGTGAGAGTCAGGCTAACCCTGGCAGCGCTGGTGTGATGCTCTACCCACTGAGCTACGCAGGATCAGCCCAGACTTCATGCACCGCTGAACTTTTGACCTTTTTCAACAGTACGTCAACAACTACATAAGAGCCCTTTTTTATTTAGAAGTTGCTGGGAGTTGAGTCATGCTTGTGTCTGTGTCTGGTGGTTTTGTTGCGCCTGGTTTGACTCTGGGCTGCATGTCTGGCTGCCTGTTATTTGTTTTGTCTCCCGATGATCGGCCTGTGATTGATGGACGGGGTCCAGGACATCTCCGATCGACAGCTGTTGATAGCTCTGAAATCGAGAGCAGCAGTCGAAGCGTAACAATGAGCTCATTGCTCTTTCGGCTTGGTCGCCAGCCCAGCGAGCCCCAGCACTGGGGAGACTTCATGAATTTCAACTGGGGCCACGAATGTGAGCACACATGGTGAAAAGCGTGCTGGGATGGAGGGAAAGGGACTGAACCACGACTGCAGCCTACAACAATAATAATAATGGGAAGAAGAAGAACAACAACAAGAGCAAGAATGACGTTTTTTGTATTTTACACACTATTTTTTTAAAGCAAATATCAAAGTGCTACAAGGAAAAAGGAATAAAAACAATGCACATGAAAGTTATGAGGCTGATTTTAAATGAAGCTCTTTCTCAGTGGTGTGGTAGTTGAGTACTGCTGGATGCTCCATATAGTATGCTCCATATACTTGCGTATCCTCCACTACACCGTTGGCCACACCAGTTAGTAGTGGGAAACGGTGGAATAGGTGTCAGGGGAAGGCCCTTTTAGACTGATTGGGTATTATTAAAACAATATTTCACGTTGGTGGAACGGCACATTTTAGCACACATACGTTGGTCATGAACAGTCAACCACCAATAATAGCTGCTGCAGCTATCCAGGTAAGCACTGTCATCCAGTCCAAAGAAATTACACTTCCAACATATATACAAGCTACAAGGAGACAATATGGAGGCAATTTTCAATGTAATCTCACCAGTTTGCAATTGCTAATAATGTCAGTGAGAGTAAAATGACCCTGAACACCTTAAAACCGGTCCTGACTCGGGATTCCCCGGAGAGCCAACGTGGTTTTCCAACAAATGTGCAGCAGAGTATTTGTTATCCCCATGTATGTAGGTTAATGATAAAGGTCAAGGAGTCCACGTGAGAAATAGGCGTTACCCCATATTGTGTATTGTCCTACAGCCATCCATACTTTAGCTTTAATTGGACAGCATCATGCTGTAATAAGCTGTAGTTGCATGGGTTTGATGCCCAGGCCCTCTGAGGTTAGGAAAGCACCAGCACCACATCTGAGCTCAAATTAGCATTCTGGGCAAGCAGAGCTCCCCGAGCTTAATTAAGGTAAATTCAACATTCTAGTTCATCATTGGTTTTTATATAATC
Source organism: Gephyroberyx darwinii (assembly GCA_900660455.1). NCBI lineage: Eukaryota > Metazoa > Chordata > Actinopteri > Trachichthyiformes > Trachichthyidae > Gephyroberyx > Gephyroberyx darwinii. The sequence goes on along the minus strand of CABFOQ010042536.1, from coordinate 9,513 downwards.
TTAAAACCAGTTGCGCTTGTTTGGCAGCTGTTTATTTCTTATATTAAAAAAGAAAACATTACACTGTAGATGATTTGGCATCCCAGGATTTTGAATTTGAGCCCCCTATTATGGGAAATCTGGGTTTGCGCAATGATTAAATGCTTAATAAAAAATTCATTGTTGTTGCCAACATCTGTATTGTACGGGCTAACGGCTCACTGGAGTGTGCGAGACTTGTAAAGTTTCCAAACGCGCCGTTGAGAACCCTGGAAAGTTCACCGAAGAGTTTGCCTTCCTCATTACCAAGCTACTTCTGTGTCTGCGATTAGACTGAGAACATCTTTAATTGCTTTAAAATCTGAATGCATGATAAGAATGGATTAATTTGATTTTTCTGTTTCTACAAGTAGCAGATGGTTTATGTCTCCAGAATGCTCATGTTGTAAAATGAGATCCCCAGCTCGTCTCTGATTGGTCACTGTTAATGAAGCATGCTGGGCTGATTATTGATTTAGAAAATGAGGATGACACAAGTATTGTGTGTGTTGCTGTAATAAATTAAAGACAAGCTTTGTTTAATAGTTGACGGAAACATAACTTAAATAACATAAAATAGTTGATTTCCTGCTCAGGTGGTCTCTGGCCCGTCAAAGTAATTTTATTGTTTATTTAAAAAGAGGCACTTTTATAGCTGCCACTAACAAGCAGATGGTCGACTTGACTTATTTGTGTTTTGTGTTTCTGAATGACCGATCAGATGCATGATGGGAAATGCAATGAGCTGCTTGTCAGGAAAGAGACAATTCACGGGAGAGGGCCCGCCAAAGCTGTATACATTCCCAATTTACTCCCATCTCTCCAGTTTTTAAGGTTAGTAATTTTTTTTGCATTATTATTGGCTGTTGCGAGAGCAGCTGTTCCACAGCCTCCTTCCCTCCCGAATTACCATCCTCACATTGACAGACAGGCAGCTGATGGGGAAACTCGCTGTGTGCATGAGGAGATCCAATTCAGTGATGAAAATAATGTGCTGCATCAAGGGGAATATCTGGCGGTCCTGGAGGAGGGGGTGGAGGTCCGGGCCCTCTATCGGGGGTTCAGAGGCAGGCTTTGTCACCAGCCAAGAGAAGGTCTGGGTAGGCATGACAGTCAGGTTGCCTCTGGCTGGCTGGGGTTTTAGGGAGTTGGATCCCTGCTTTTTGTTTTTTTGTTTTTTTTTCGGCCTAGTCCCTTTACACCATCTTCTCATTTTGGCTGCAGACCACAAACTGGCAGTCTTCGACTCTCTCAAATTCATAGACTCCAAGAGCACGGACACAAGCAAAGATTTCAATTCAGAAATTTTGAAACTTTAAGCTGAATGGTGGCACAGCTAACTGTCAGAGAAGAGGCCGTTAAAAGTGAATGAACCCATTTAAAACACATTCAATTGTTCTATACATCTTAATAATACCCACTATCTTGGCATGCAACACCTTAGCTTAACTTTTCTCAAAGACAGCCAACTATATTTCAGTACCTTACTGCATTGGGTCCCCATCCCTTATTTGTTGAAGTCTTATGTTCATGTCTATTTCTATGGACATGCAGTGCAAACATTTATAATTTTATAATTACCTTGAGCTCTGTGATATCCCCCCCCCAATTCAATAACCTGCTGTGGTGTTTTACCACCTGTTACTAATCGCTCTGTGAATTCGTCACGGCGCCGGCAATGATTCAAACCAACACTGGGCGCCCCACTAGTCCCTCCAGGAAACGCAGCAACCGGCAGCAGCGCGGTGTTCGGAGAGCCGAGGGAGCGACTTCATGGATTTTTTGCATCATTAACTATTTATGAGTTGCCACTTCATGTTATTTACACTGGACTGATGGTAATGCTGTTCAGAGCTCAAACGCCAGTGCGGGGACCCAGTGGGATAGCGGGGTGGAGGTTGCAGGGGAGGCAGCGGCGTGTGTGAATCTGTTAAATATTGTACGGAAACGCCACCTGCAGCTGCGAACACGACGCAGGGTAAACTGGGTGAGTTTAGAGCAACTCGGGTGGGACAAAAGAAATGCAGCAGACTGCAGTGCATGCAGGCGGGGCTTTGTCTAGGCAGGGCACCGTGACCGTATGATGTATAAGAAGAAGCACACCACAAGCCACAAGGAATATTCAGTTGACCTGGTTTATCTTTAGCTTTAAACCACAAGAGCTGGTTGCATCACCAGTTGGCAGGAAATGTGTCATGGTTGGGTATATGCTATACATTCATGCTGCTCACTTACTCATCTATCTATCTATCTGTCTCTCTATCTATCTTCTGCAATAGGAAGCCAAATGGTATTTAACAATGTTTATGCTTTAGAAATGGATTGGATTATCATTATCATCTATTTATCAATCCGTCTGTCTGTCTGTCTGTGTCTCTCGTTCCCTCTCTTTCTTTTTTTCTCTCCCCAAATTGAAAGGCCAACGAACAATATGTGCAGTTAACTAGAAATTCATCAACACGGAAATGTGTCAAAATCAGTTTCGCAACATGGCATGCAAACTGCAAATGCAACACTTGGAATGTCCAATCAGACAAACAGCTGTCACACACGCTCTCGGTACAGATGCTGCAGGAGAATGGCTGGACTTGTCAAAAACAAATGTAGGAACCGAAGTGTGAGTTGCTCTTGAGTCGCAGCACAGCCAAGTCAAGAGGCAGAACCGCGTACAAACAATGAACTGTGTCCACGGAGTTGCCTCAGGAATGTTGCTTAAAAGACTTCTGCTGGGAGTGTTGCCCAATCTACGTTGTTTAGTCTATCACCACCCGAAGGCTTTTTGATGCTTGCCAGAGGGGAAAGCATCTACATGTGCTAATGTTGCTGTGAACTGTTTGCATTGAACTGTGCCTGTCCTTGTAACCTTCACAGGCCTGTGAGTTACTGTTGCATTTAGCTAGCTAGGAGAAGAAGTTCCCTGGTTTCAAGTCATTTTTATAACATTAGAGTCTTTGATTCAGGTTTTGCACATTATTTGTTGAACTTCTTTGAAAGTGGGCTTAATCCTGTGTTGAGGACGTAACGTTACCACCTTGCTAATATGGAGGTATATTTAGGACTAATTTCAATAAATAAATACATCTATAAATAATTAAATATATTGTAATGTGACAATACATAAATAATAATACAATGAAATGTGAGCATAAATAATTCAATGTGTCACAACATGTATGTATGTATATATTTATTTCTTTATCTAATTATTCAATCATTTAATTCAATGACACTACGTGCAACACGAAATTAAAACTGTCACTTTCATCCATCAAAGATGGGAGGGCGGGCTCTAGTACTGTTTTGTGATGATACATATGTCATTTGTCATTATTATTATGACATCAAATATTAATCTGAGTTCTCACTTATTAGGTTTGATGATTAAATACAAATGAATTGGTTTAAAACATTATTTCTGCACGTTTAAAATCACGCACTTTTATTTTGAAGGCTAAACGCCCAAACTAACCATTTTCTGGTTACCAGCGCAAGGGCCAGAGTAACACATCTTTTTTTCTCTCTCTTGTCAATACCTACTTCTGGCATGCCAAGTGCTTCCTGTAGCTTAGTGTAGGACCTTTAGGATCTTTAGGATCTTTAGGACCTTTCAGTGGCTGCTCATTGCCTGAAAGAACAACCTCTTCCAAAAATGAATCCTGAGTCATTTTTTGGCACAAATTTTTGTTTGCAGATGAGTTTGTTCCCTCCTTACAAAGATACAAATTCTTGACATTTCATGAGCTTTATTCTTGTAATAAAATAAAAAAAATACACACAATACAGTACAATTCACAGCACCCTGAGTGATCGGCAACGTCACGCTAGGTCTGAGTCATTGTGCGTCAAATTTCTATTGATAGATGTGCAGCACAGTGTGTTCATTCCTATCATCCTGAGCTTACATCCACTCTTCCTCACCTGCAGCCTCTTGATGATGCTGAGCTCACACACAGCGAGTGCCTATGAGGACCTTCATGTTGGCTCATTAAATATCCCTTTCTGCCAGTTACTTAGGCTCCTTTAACTCACAGTGTGGAGCCGTGAATACTGCCTGGGTTTTGCCCTCAGAGTTAAAGCAGCTGTACTATCATCCGAACATAAAAAGAGTGTAATTTGACCAGTGTGATTTGGGATGGTGATCCTTTGCAACAACAACAATCCAGAGCCATTGTGGTATAACGTTGACTGCCTAATCCACCGGCAGCCGGATTTCCCTTTGAACTCGCCTGATTGCGAGGCTAATTTTTATTAAGTAAAGTGCACGCATTATTTGTGGCAGTCAGTGAAGCTTCAAGGAGCCGTTGTGACAAGCAGAGCCCAAGAGCTTAAATTACCAACTCCCTCCACTAGCACGGCTATAATTAGCCCGAAATTAACAAGAAACGTTTGCTTTGGTTAGATTACTCAGAACATTTATTTCACTTGTCAAGGGCTCGGATCAACTTGTTTGTTTTAATGTACATTTTTTTTGCTGTCAACTGCAAAAGCTTTTCCCTTTGAGGTTCAGTTACTGGTGACTGTCTGGGATTGATTCCCTTGCCTTGTGGGTTGTAGCTGAATAATTCAATCTGTTTGAGAACTGTTGAGTCATGGAACGTACCTCCATGCTTATTGACATTTAGGTTAGTGATGATAACTTTATAGTCTGGAGTGTGAAAGTATTTCTGAGCCTTCTGAACCCTTTTAGAGAAACGATAATTTGGTTAAATTCACCTTCAAGGCCTCTTCGTTAGTCTCATCTTTGTCAGAAAAGGCAGTTTACAGGAAGCAGGTTCCAAGTCCGGTTTAGTTTAGTTGCACACAAATATAAAAGAATATAGTCAGAGAAAGTAGAGAGTTGAGAGGAAATGAGCAAGAGAGGTAAGAAACCTGAGAAGGCTTTTACACTGAAAAGACAAGTAACAAGTACGGATTCTGCACAGTCACAACATATAGACCGATTATCAATTTATTTGATTGCAGATTTCTGATTCCCTAGTTGATCATCATATTCATATCACATGGATAGACAGAAGCACTGCTTATACAACAACATGTTTGATTATAAAACACTAGTGTTGTCTTGGTGATAATGTAAAGATTTATCTATAGACATCACTTTATAGTTAGTTAACTTTTCACAATAATACAACTTTTAGTTTTATGAAAATAAATGAGAAATAAAAAAATGAAACATCAAATTACCTAAAATGTTAGTGATGTACAGTCTGCTGAAATGGTTGTGCACTTGATCTCTCCAGAGTGACTTACAGTGAGGCTGTTTATTGGGCCGTCTCTCTAACATCAGGCCACAGGATCACAGTTGCTTTACTGCAATACCAAGAGGTGAGCCAACTATGAACAACTAGCAACCCAGAAAGGCCCTATGAGCTAATAAACTCATATATTTTCCGTTAGAATAACTGTGGTTGTCTGCTGGGACGTCGTGTTATTGTCTGTGAGTAAAATGATTCATGGTGAATAATTAGTATGTAGTGTCAAATCAAACCTATTGATTGCAGATGGATTAATTGAAGATGACATTGTGTATTTGGCGGGAGCACAATTATGGAAGTTCATCACTTCACAGGCAGCCATTATTAACACAACAGCGACCTGAGGGGACGAGGTAATCTGTTTTTTGCACTCCAAACGCAGACTGTGTGTTAAATCTATTATAAGACGGGATGGGGGAGAAAACAGCGCCTGGTTTCTAATGCAGCGAGATTGACGTACAGATAAAAGGGCTTCAGTAATACAATGACGGCATGACAATCTTGCCACGCATTTTATGGTGACGAATAATCAGAAATCCTTTTATCGATGACACATCAAGGAGCATTTAGGTTATGCTTTGGTTAATCCTATTGACTATTTTGTGATTTCTCTCTCTCTTACTTGTTCCGATGTGCTATATTTGTCTTGTAAATACTGGATATTTTGGCTTGACAAATTGCTATACAGGCAAAATCCTATTAGGGGATGCGGTGTTGTGTTCCCTGCCAGTGACATTCTGTTTGGGTGTTGCATTAGTGGCTGTGATTACTGTACTGTGTTGTCATTAATGGAGAAAAACAGTATTTTGCATTTTTACACATTTTCTTCACCCTATCTCTCTCTTTACAGTATTTATAGCCAATTTCCCATTGCGTATCTTTGTTGTTCTAATTTGCGGCACGGCCCCTTTAATAACGACATATTTTAAATGGCCAGTTATGGATTATGTCGCAGATCTTGACAAAAATGAATGAGAACCTTAAGTCAGTGCTATTTGACCAAGAGCTTTATCAAGGTTATTGCCTGAAAGGATCAAACAAGCTATTTAAAGCTGCACTGCAAAGTTTGCGATGATGGAATATAATGAACTTGGCTTCGGAGTTTCAAACCGAATGGGCCTCAACCACACTGTATGCATGTGACAGTCAAGGTTGATGATTGATATGAAGAGGCTATACCTACAGATGAAGCATTTAAAGAAGTCACTTTTCACTGCACGCTTCCTCAGCTTTGAGAGGTACCTGTTTGGGCCTAAATGTCATCTTCTTAGTGGTTTGTTGGGGTGGAAGTGGTGAAGAAATTCTTTTTGTAGCCGCTTCAGTCGTCTTTGCGCTAGCCGAGGCGCTAGCTCGCTCGCTGCTGTTTCGGAGCGGTGCGCGTTCGGCTCGTGAGTTTCATTTCGCCACTTCCTGTGTTCGAAGAAAACTTTCCCGCCAGTGTACCCACCGACTCCAAAGCTTCATTGGGCTGAATGGAGAGAATCTACAGCGGCTAAATGAAGGGGGAGGGGCCAGTCTGCTCTGTCACAACCTTAACCAAAGTTTGATTGCCTAAACTTAACAGTTAACTAGCCTTTTCATCATCCAGTTTGTGCTACTGTCACATCATCCTTTCGTGGTGGAAGAACGGAATCTTCACATCATCCGTGTCCATAACATCATCTGCATTTCAGAGTTTGTGCTCATCTCCCAAACTATTGCGAGACTGTGTTGAATGACAGTATTTGACTCTGGTCTGGTCCTGTGGTCTTACAGAGAAATAAAAAAAGCACATCACAACCTCCACAAACTACATGAACCCACTGCGCCGCCTGTGTTTGACTCGAAATGTTCTTTCTTGTATCATATCAGTCAAATCAAAAAGGATGCACCTGCAGGTGGTTTTGAAGCTGGTGTGGGTAGTAATGAACATCTTGACAAGCTAGTAACTCTCTCATTGTCTTTCCTGTACCGCGTGGCGTAAAGACGATCGCTTGGGCCATGCTGCTTTTTGCTGGTGCATCAACCTTCTCCCCCACCTTGACAGGCCACATCCTCCGCCTGGGTCACGGGCGAGGGAAGGCGGCGAAGTCCCGGAGAGCGTTATTGAGTTTTCAGTGACAGGAATTATGATAAATTATCGGTCAATAATTCAACACGTGTGTCAGATAGACTATATTTGCAGGACCACCTGGTGCTGCCTGAATAGAGGTTACACTATGGGGAGTAGATAAATAATACAGCTTTTTTAGCCTGCGCTTTAATACCATTAAATATTCAGCTATTTGGATGATCAAATTTGCTGCTAAATTACAGCTTCCCTGTTGATAGGACGAGGAGGAGAGGTGGCCAACGGGTGCTGCAATGGGAAACCAGCCAGAAAGGGAAATAACGCAATCATATGCACACACGCACACACACACACCCACACACCCACATGCATGTGTGTGTGTGTGTGTGTGTGCAAGAATGAAACACACACACACACACAGCCCCAGGTGGCATATGCTGGCATAGACTGCCTTACCTGATGATACTGTATGCATCGATGAGCGCACCCAGAGTAAATGCAGCGCTTACCCAAAGCGGACTGCTCCGAGTCCGATTCTCTTCTGAATGTTTGACTTTTATTTTGAATTATTTGATCAATAACACGCGTGTAGGCATGTTCACAGCCGTGTTGTGTTTCTCTGTCACGCAGTTATATAATACCTTTCATTTTCCCAGGACTGACTGGTGTATTTATTACTATTAACCACTGTTAGAATCACCGGCAACAATTTTGGCATCCCAACTATGATATGAGAATTGGTAAGCAAAATGAGAAATGAAGCAATTAGAGAGGTTCACATACATTATTTAGCTCTCATTAGCTTCCTGTGACACTGCAGGCTCCAGACCAATGAAAAGTGTTGGCCAGGCTTAGGCAATTAGTAAAATTAGTGGCACAGGATTTGGCGTTGGTTCAGGCCACATGGCCCAGAAGATACCAGACCGGTGTCAGTCGTGTAATTTATAACTTTGCACATGAAATAATAGGTTTGAAAAATCACTGAGGCTACCGATGTGTCAACCTGTATTATCCAGGAGACAAGGGTTGTCCCCTGGATAGAGGGAACAGCGCCGGCTTCCCGAAAGCGTTCAGGGCAGCGGATATTGCGGTCGGCCATTTTGTGTCTCCCAGAGAAAAAAAAAACCGGGGGACAGAGGTCCAAGCGGATGGTAATTAGCAGTCTGGGTTGTGTTTGTTTTCATTTTGCGCATGTTTGTGCTGATAAAGTTTGACTTGCCAAAAATCCCAGTCCCGTGCTGGATTCTGCTCAAGCTGTTCCCCGGCATCCTTCAGGAATGATGGGAAATCTTGCACGCTGCCACTGGTCACAGCACAAACAGACGGTGGTAATCAGTGATTAGTGGACATGTTACAGTATACAGAGATAAGCCCGCACCCCCCCAACCCCGCAGTCTGAATCAATAGGAGAGGAGCACATGAACTGCATGGAATATACATGTTTGGTGATAGATATTCTACGATTACCCGGCAAAATAAGACGTGATATAGGCTCCCTGTTGAAATCCATTTGTGTAACAGAGATTGAGTAAGGGCATTCGTATTAACTTCAGTCTAGTGAGGGCACCGCCTGCCAAAGAAACACCATTCTGTTCAAATAGGCCATTTTATCGGCCTAAAACCAGGAAATGAGCATTTTTGCACTTCCGGTTCCCTTGTCTCAAAGTCAATGGGTTTTTTGAATGGGTTTTTGGTTAGATACCTGAAATAAGTTCTGTGGTTAACACAAGCTTAAGAGGTTTTCACGTTTTGTTCTATGACATAAACGTCAGTAAATACCCCACTGGTGAATTCTGAAGCTTTTACGTGTCTTAAAAAAGGCGGTCGCTAACAAGTGGCTAAATGAGACTACAGAGGTTGTCGGGGACATTGAACGCATCACGCCGGACACGGTAACTCATCTCCTCACTAGTCCGCCTTTACAGCCTCTAGTTGTGTTTCTACTCTTCCAAACTATTCTGACTCAAACTTTCCAACTTGTAGATTTATCAGTTTATAGTATTTTTAGTGGTGGTGACGTTGAAGTCATGTGACCGTGGTGTAGTTCGTTGATAGCCTAACGTTAGCTTTTTACTTCTGGTGATTGCATTTATGCTTCAAAAATCATAAAAGTGTTGTTCATTTGTGAAGATTATCTTGCTGAACAAAACATGTAAGCATCATAAACTTTTGTTTGCCACAGAGTTTATT
>CABFOQ010042535.1:0-14630 GCA_900660455.1 Gephyroberyx darwinii | reverse complement strand
GAAAGGAAAAAAATTGGCAAAGTCTGAATTGAACCCCTAAATAATGTTCATTAATCCTATAGATCTAAGAGGTTTCTTCATTTTTAAGGTGGAGATTTCGTAAAAGTTCATCCCAAGTGATTCTTAAATGGCTAAAAATCTACCAATGGGGCGAGAGAGCGAGAAATGAATGGTAGAAACACTAACACACAGCTAACACTTCTCACTCTACACCTCTGATATAACCCTGCCTTCAATTCATGTCTGCCGCTATAGCTTATTTATTATGGTTTTATTGTCTGTAAAGCCAAAATGCTATAATAATGAAGTTCATCATTTTTATTGCATCTCTTCTAAAACGCTGTCCTTTTCCCACCCTGATAACACTACTATGTGCTTTAGTGCAACTAAACTCATAGACGGCCAATTTAAGTGCTTTTATCAGCCCTTCTGGCACCTCCCACTGCAGTCAGGCCTGTCAATCAGCCGTCAGCCTGAAAACCTTGCTCACCTAAATGACTCCAATGCAAAGGAATGTAAAGGTACTAAAAGTGCTTATATCACCTTCTGTGAAAAAGGAAAAGGGCGCCCAAATGAAAGCAGTTACAGATTAAATTGGACATGAAGATTTGCGGAAACCTCAAACGCCTCCTTCATTTTTTGTTCTAATGCCCTCCCACTTTTTTTTATTATCTTTGTTTATTTCAGTGCATTTGTACGTGGCTTAATCTTGTTCTCTTCACCTCTCGTTATTGTTGATGTTTGTTCCCACTTTGCACCGTCCGACTTTATTTCGGTGTGTTCCCACTCGGCGTGTAATCTCATTTTGTTGTCATTGGTGCCATTAACTTGTTCATCTGTCTGAAGAGAGAAATACAGTCACAGTTGTTTTATCGCACCAAAGCTGGAGCCTACAAGGCCTCTTCACGACGGATAAGAACATCCTCCAGACACACACAGAGCTAGATAAGAAGACATCATTCAGGGTGACCGTCCATTATGTTGCTGTGTGTGTGTGTGTGTGTGTGTGTGTGTGCACCAGGTCAGTGAATGGAGCCGCTGGGGCGAGACTGATTGCTAATTATTGCATTGGATGTTGGCGGCATGTGGAGAGGATGAGATAATAGGAGAGGAGAGGAGGGAAGGCTGTCAAAGGTACAGACCTGACACACACACACACTCACACACACACTGAAACTCACTAACATACCATGTCTGAAGCACAAATACACAATCCCATTGCGCATTTGTGGTGACGGCGTATGCAGTAGTTCATGCTAAATAAAAGAGGAAGATAGAGCTGTGTGAAAATTCACAGCTAAGGTGTGATAACAGTGATAGAACTTTGACTTCCTTTTATTAAGTAGTTATTATTTTCTTATTTTTGTATTTATTATTTTGATCATTTCCTCAAATGATAGAGGAGTGAAGTATCTCACCTCCCACTGAGCAATGTAACGTTGATTAGCCGTTAAAAAGATGTCTAAATAGTTTACAGTGTCTAGGCCAAAATTAGGCTACATAGGGTTTAAAACTGAAAGACAGTGGTCGTCTATGGACTTCTCTGGTGCATATTTCTGATAGTTACAGCTATATATGCATTGTTTAAATATGTAATAATGTATTTACTGCTTTTTTTTAAAACTTTTTTTACTAAAACTGGGCAATGCACAGCCAAAACGTTCCTGAGCAATATGGGAGTTAAAGCATACACGCAATGAAAAGCCGTCTAGTGCTCAGTGGGTTCTGACTGACTGACTTGAACTTGAAGGAGAAGAGAGAAAAGTCTTCTTGAGATGAAGTGATTTGACCTTTTGTACTTTTCTCCAACTTGACACTGCAGACATACCTCTTTTCTGATTGGCCAGTCCATTTCCTTCCCACAGTAGTGGTGCAACATATCCAAGAGGACAGGCAGTTGCCAGGTAACCACCTTTGACAGTGCCTCGTTACACTTAGCCCTTCGCTACGCCGAGACAGGAAGCAGGTATTTGCCAGAAAGTGGGCTGATGGGAAGTGAAGAGGAGACCCTAAGGACCCTTCTTCCTGTTTGAAAAATAACAATCGAAGGAGGGTAAAGTTGAACTGATTCCTTTGCTGAACAGGGATCTGCCTCCCCAGCCCCAAACCAGCCTTAACAACTGGGGAAATTGCAAAACTGACACCAGGCCAGTGTCTAGGGCGGGGGAGGCAACTTGAAGCTACTTTCTAACAACAATAGATCCCCTCAGGATGGGTAAGAGCTGGATAATCTTGCAACTATACTTTGTTTTGCCCTTGAAGTTGTGGAAGTGGTCAGAGTAGGTAGTGCGTGACATTATTATCAGCCCATGGTGTTCTTATTCAACCAGTCAGCCTTAATAAGAACTGAAAAGGCCAGCGAGCCCGCGCAGCCTAGATATACTTGCACCATAATAGATTATTGGTGGTGCAGTGTGTTGGTGCAGATACATCATGTAGTCCACTGATGATATTTTGAGTCTATAATAAGGGTGGTTAAAGGCGGGTGGCTTCACAATTTATCAACCTTCCCCTGAGGATTGTAGGGGAAACGTGGGGGAAACAACCATTTACCTGCACATACTACAGTCAATTTGAAAAAATAGGGAGCTCATTTCAACAGTCTCATTTATTTGAGCCATCTCAGGCAATGCATTTTAATGATGTCATAGGGTTGCATTTTTCATGATCTTGAGAACTTACAACTCAAGACTCCTAAGCTAACAAGAAATACTGTACTTTTGCAGAATATCAATAAATAATGAATTTCAGTGAAATGTCCCTTTCGTTTTACTTAGAATAAAGTCAGAGAGACTGGTAAAGTCAATGAGTCTGACTTTAAACCAATCAAATGCCGTTATACATTTTGTTGGAGGCTCAATTTCATTCTCAAAATCTGTTTCTCAAATGTCTATATATTTAAGGCTTGAACCAGAGGACCCGGGTTCAGGGCCCTCATGTCACCAATCATCCTCCCTGCCGATCCTTGTTCCTACTGGCTCCAGCAGTGCTGTTCTGTGGCTGACCCCGGCAAGGGTCAAGAGAATAGAGAATTTCCCCGCAATGATCGATAACGCATCACACACATATACTGTATATCATTTCACATCTTTGTGAACTATTCCAGATTGCCAGTTATTACCTGGGATCTGAACTGTGTGAAGCCCATTTTCACCTCTGAGTGGTTCTGTCAGTCAACCAGCCGAATCCAGTGGTGGTGACAGAGGGTAGGCGGCTCCATTACAAAGCACTCTGTCAGAAACTGGTGAGGTGATTAAGGTGAGATGGCTAAAATGAACAGGCTCTCAGAAACACCAAGCTCTCTGGCAGAATCCTGAGACAATGTGATTGAACTTAAGAACATTCAGATGGAATTTAGGAATATTCTGATGAACGTTAGGAACATTCAGATGGAATTTAGGAATATTCTGATATTCTGAATTCTGAATTTAGGTACAGTAGTGGCGTGTCAATCAATAACGATCAAGTAGTGCAGTGCAGGTTTGCTGTCAAGGATTACGGGGATTTGCGCTTGTATCGCCTGTCTGCTCAAGAACTCAGTGTATCCCTTTAAATATTGAATAAAGCATTGACATTCTCAGAGCCTCTCATCACAGGTTCTCGGAAACAAAACGCCAAAACAGTCACAAGATGCACAGACACGGGAAGTTGATTTGCAGAATGGACCAGAAATAATATGTGACTAGCTTCCTGCCTGTTTACAAATTTGCATGTGCATCCCTTTCAAATGCAAGATCACATGATTCTCATCTGGTGCAAATTCAGCGAATAAGTATATGTGAAATTAACAGGAAACTAGTAGCAGATAGCATCTCGTTCTGAAGATCAGTGTGCATTACTCAGAAACACATTTTATTGACTGAGCAAAACACACACACAGTGAACAAAAACATCATTTTGCAGAGATTGAAATCATGGTCAGATTATAGCAAGGCTATTCAAAATATAGACTGTAAATTGGAGCAAATTATCCATTTAACTCAATACTCTATGGGTTTTAGAGGCAACTGAAACCAGTCCCCTCTTTAGTTGGATCCATACAGTGAGCATGCTGCACATAGTGACTGCAAGTTGAATATGTGGAGTGATATCCATAATGTACAGGAATACTATGAGAGTTGTTCCTTCGTCTCTGCGCCGATGCCACCAAGATGCACACATATTGTACTTGAATCTGATTCTGGAGTAATCCAGGTCCAATTTTGTCAGATAATCTGCAACAAATGACATGTTGACTTCTAACTCTACAACACTCACCAGGCAGATTCCTTTGAGTTATGGACAGTATTTGCACTCAGGGCTAAATCAAACAGGATGGAGAACTTGTGAACAACACGTGAAACAGCTTCCACCCGTTTAATGTGATATTTCATTTTAGCAGGCCATTTTCACTTGAAGTTGATACGGGTTCACAAATGGAAAATCAATATTGGCCACTTTGGGGACCTGTAGTTGCCATGCATTTTCATTTTGTAAACCTAGACCAAAAAAAAAATCAACCTTCTAATGCAAACAAGGCAACATACACCTTAAGTTACATGGCATTTTGTGTCCATGGTCTTTCTTTTCCAATAGTAATTTCACCAGTTTCAAATTGAAGGGTTTTATTCCTATATTCCTCAATTGGAACTTCAAATTAATCTGCCAGTATTTAAAAAAAAACCAAAAAAAAACAGATGATTCTATCTTTAATAGCATAACTTTTCTGTAAGAAAATGCCATTTGATGATTTAATAGTAGCCCATTATGTACTTTGCCTTCATGCCAACAATCATTTTATATGAGTAGGCGTCAGCTTTTTTCAAAGAGGGGATATCTCCTATTGAAATGAAACTCTGCAATTAGTGATGAGAAAAATGCCTGAATGCGGGTGGTGACAGCTTGTCTCCAGGGCAGCTAAGGTTGATGACTCCTATTACATGCTAAAAAGTGAAAATCCACATGGTCACACTGCACTTCCTAGCTTCTGCTCTTTCTGCTGCCTCCGTTTGCCTTCAGATTTCTTTCTGTCCATGCTTCTCCTCCTCTCTCTCCCTCTCTCCTCAATAAATCATGCTACCTCCGGTGAACTCTGTTCTTCCTGGTGCTACTCAAGCGGTATTGCAGTGCAAACTATCAGCGTCACATGATGCTGTTGTTTTTCACGTCTTACGTCACCGTGACCCTTTGATTTCTGTCAAGTGGAGAAGAGTTAAAAGTTCAAATTGTGTTTCAACGTGCCTTTGTGTACCACTCCTGTTTTCCTTGTTGTGGCACATTTCCTCTCCATCCACTGATCATGTCATGTTTATTCCAAGGATGGTCTCTCCATCTCCCGGTGAGGATCACAAGATTCAATGGACCGTTTATGTGTTTTAGATGAACTGGACGACAGCTGTCCACACACAGCACAAGCATGCGGTCGCAGATGTATGTACATATTTGTATGCACACACATAGAGTGAGATCGGGATGTATCAGGGGTTTCTGCAGGTCACGAAGAGCACATAGCAAAAGACTGAGAGAGGGAGGCAGATAGAGAGTCTATTAAGAGACAAAGTTCTAATGTAATCTGATGGTGAAAACAGGAACACACACACAACATGCACACACTTCAGTTCTTGTTTTAATTCTGACAAAGTGCCTCATTAGTTGTCTGTTAATGACTGGAACAACTAGATGTCCAATCAAGTGATTTGGTCCATCATTCATTTTTGGTTTCTATGGGAACAGACCTGTTGAACCTCTCAGCGCTTGATTAACAGTGGGTAGAGTACATTATAATGGACTAGCAAGACAAGCAATCACACACACACACACTCTACACTCAGTCTACTGCTCTCTCTCTTCACGTTCACACTCTGTGCAGCACAAAAGGTTATTAAAACTGGCCAATTCGCATCAGTACACAAAGAGAATAAAGCATTCAGCTCGATCTATTTTGAGATGGCTAAGCTCCTAGCCTAGTTTTTCTTTGTGGAACGAGCAGCTTTTAGCCCAAAGCAATTAGGCAATGCCACTAGCCTCGTCAGCGAATGCATTGAATGCAATTCTGCATTGAGAAATTAACCAATGACAGATTTTCCACTTTCCTTTCCCTATTCACCCCTTCTTATTCTTCTTCCCCTTCCTTTCCTTTTTCCCCTTCTGATGAAATGACAGAGAGAGAGAGAGATTACAGCTGAAATCCGCTTCTTGGCCCATGCACACACACACACACACACACACACACACAAGTGCACACAAGACACACAAAAAACCCAAATTCATCATTCATGTTTAATGTGAGGACTCTGAATAGTGGCATTTGGAGAGTTCAATTTCCATGACAACAGGTTTGAGGATTAGGACGAAAAACTGTCATTCCAGAGCAATCGTCAAAGCACCTTGATTCAGAAGAGCACTTAAGAGGGAAGGAACAAAGGAAGGGGGAGGAAAGAGAGGGGTCGGTTGGAAGGAAAAAAGGAGAAATGGAGGAAAGGAGGCATTTGTAATGATCTTGCTTAAGAACACTTAACCCATACCTGCTGTAAGTTGCGTTGAATAAGAGCTAAACACCTAAAAGTGTAAATGGTCGACTATACAAAGAGACGGAAGAGGAAAAGAATCCAGAGAAAGACAGAAGGAAAGCTGGAGGTGAGGAGGGAGGGCAGGGAAAAAGGATGAGATTTTAGTGGGGATGTAAGAATGAGTACAAAACGTGCTGCAAAACGGTCCTCTTCAATAAAACTGCTTTATAAGTAAATTTGATATGGCTACAATTATCCGTCCTGACATTACCTAAAGACGTGTAAAGCATTGTTTGTGTCTATAATTTCGCAATTAAGCCTGTTTAGCTTTGAACATGAATCGGTGTAAAACATTCAGTAGGTCTACCGCTGTAATCCATTCCGTCCAGGGGCTGAGGCAGGTGGGAGGGAACAACATGGTACCTAGCCTGAAAACATAACAGGACCATGAAAAAATCATGGCTGCCTGAGTCATTTTTAGGCATGCGACAAAAACCGGAGGGGGACTGGAGTCAGGTGAAAGGAACACCTTGGCATTTTGAATTTTAGCTTTTTTTTTTCTTCTTCACCTAATCTCTCTGCGGCAGATGGCTTGCCTCCCACAAGTTTCATACTCAAATTTCAAAGCACAAGCCAGAAAGCAGTCATCTTGTGTGAGCATGTTGCATGTGGTTTCCAAAATGGCAGCTTGTCAGTTTTTCTCTTCTCTAAAGTTTATAACTAGTTGTATATGTTTTTGGCACCGCTACGCTAACGTCTTTGTGTGCTGACGTTTTATTTTCTTATTCTTAACCTGATCCTTGTTGTTGGAATTGGATTTTTTTTTCTTTTCATTTCTATGCACCCAACTTCAACCTGCAAATTTAACAAGCAAGGTGCTTATCATCCGCTGCAGTTCCGCCTTTGATGATCTCCTATGAACAATGTTTGCAAAGCGATCGCTGCTTCTTCCGATCCCTCCAATTAGCTGTCCCAGGGTTCCTTCTAGAGGTAACACTCTTTCATGTTCAGATCAAATGTCTGCTGTTTTCAACGCTTATCATAGTGGATAGATGACTTATGGATTGCTGAGAAGTTGCACAAATTGTGTCAGGTTAAAGTACTGCAAGTGTCAATCAGACACTTTGAAAATCCAATTCCATCACCAAACTTTTCTCAAGAACTGAAGAAAACTTGTTAACGTTCCCATTGGTATCACTGATTTACTGTTTCTTAATACATCACCAATGTGGCTGCACACGGGAGATGAGGTCAGCTATCCATTACAGTAAAAAAAAAATGGCCGAATTGAAGATTCAGGGTTTGGGAGAGAGTAACACGTTAAGCAATATGCATCCGCACGCATGCACACTGACATGAATCTTTAAGTGGAAATCGTCAGGAGAAGCAAGACTCATGAATATGTTAACAAGCACAGACACACACACACACTGTCACCGACACACACACACTGTCACCGACACACACACATACGTCAGTGACCTGATCATTATACAGCCCTAAGGAAGCTGTTGAGCTGACAGAGACACACATTGTTACCGTGATCTCTCCGGCTCTGGTGTCAACACTTCACCCATACACACAGGACAGAGAGAAAGAGAGAGAGAGAGAGAGAGAGAGAGAGAGAGAGAGAGAGAGAGAAAGAAAGAGAGAGAGCAGTGACACTCTGGTCTTACTTAACACAAGCACAAACAATGTCTCATCCCCTCAGGTGGCAGAACTGACCTTGGATACAGGATGGAATAACATTAGCTGGATCTACTTGTCTAGGCCTTTATATATGGTAATAAAGGTATGTGTGCTAAAGTGAGAAGTATCTGCTACCAAAACCTTCACTTTTAATGTCTAGAGAAGAGGTAATATACATCATGATGCTAAATACTGTAACAATACAATATATAATTTAAAGCTGCACTATGTAACTTTATGTAATTTAGTTGTTGGCGGCCCCTAGTGGCCTAACTGTTTGTATTGTTGAAGACTTCACTACCCTTAGCTTCCTTTAGCGATAGCCGAGGCGCTAGCTCGCTCACTGCTGTGTCAGAGCTGTGTGCGTTCAGCTCGTGAGTTTGGATTCGTCACTTCCTGTGCTCGGACAAAAATTTCCCTTAACTCGATTGGGGTGAATGGAGTGAATCTACAACAGCTCAATGAAGAATGAATGACTCATTGAATGAATGAATGAATGAATGAATGAATGACTCGTTCAACAACACACTACTTCCTCAAAGAACGTGTTTGAAAGCGACATGTCTTTGTCTGTGAAGGTATAATGCAATATATTGATTTAGCCTTGACAGAATCAAGCTTGCCATGCTTACATGGAAATCATTGCCAGTGGTTCTGTAGCTCACTGTAGCCTGTATTGTGATAATTTACAGAAGCCATTTGTCTCAGTGCAGCTTGAGAGCGCTTGGCTTGAGTGGGCGGGGGAAAAGGGGACTAGGCGGACATTGGAGGAGCTGCTGCATTGACTAGTTCAATGAGCTTTGATGGGAAACTCAGAGTGGGAGGTACAATTTACTTGCACCAGACTCGTTTTGAGCTTGAGAATGATTTGTTACAAGTAATCGCTGAGTCACTGGTACTGATCAACAACCTTATCAACCCCTGCAGTAAAAACCTTACATATTTCCCCTTTAAAGGGAAATGAAGGAAACAATACACAGACTCACAGATCACCTCAGCTGACACAATGCATAGCCTATGGTGCTTGTCCTTGTTCTGAATGTGGCGTAGCAAGCCAGTGATGGGAACAGAGAGCAACAACACAGTGGATTGTTAGAGCGTCACATGGCCCATCAGCAGATCCTATGAGGCCATACGGTGCCGTAACTGTACAGAGCTATACTGTCTGATGAGGAGGAAGTGAGATCTCTCGCTACCTCTACTTCCTGACATAGAATGACATCACAAATGTGGCAGGAAGACACAGTGAAAACCTGTGTCTGTCCTAAATAAATTTTAGTATTAATGGGAAAATTGATAGGTGAGATATGGTGTACTGTGACAGATATTCTGTGTAAACAACTTTGTTTTTGTGCTAAATTGTTTTTCAGAACATCTCTGAGGTCTGCACCCAATCAGTCACTATGGTAACGGCTGCTGGCATGGGGCAGGCTTGGCTGAGGAAGAGGTCATGAGGTAGAGTCTATGCTTTGGCTGGAGTCATATTAGACACAAATGACTATAATAACGCAAATAACTAATTTTGCTCCATAACAGGAATCTAACATCAGATTGCTTAGATGTTACAAGTGGCTCTTGGATTTTAGGGTTCAATTGGGGACGTTTTCTGATAAATTACCTGATCTTAGCCTGTGATAGGCTCAATATTCAGTCAATATCGATGCATCCATACCAGCATTTCAACAGTAAAGTAGATATACTTAAGTTGCACTGAATAACCATGATCTGGCACAAAAGTTTCTCTAACAACTAGCTCTCTTGTGTGTTGTGAGGACTGGAATGATGGCAAAACGTGGATGGGACCCCACAATTGATCATAAATATGTTTGACAGGCATTACATCACATAATACCATATCAAGGTAGAATTAATGGTCTTGCATGAGGCAAGACATAAGCACAGCTTACATAGTACACGTACACAGTACACGTATTAATCAGATCACAAGACTACTAAGACTTCTAACAAAAATGAATCAAACCTAATGAGGTCTACATCATAGTCAAACCATTAGCCCTCAAGATGTTGCTGTTCAGTACCGGATGACTCATCCATGTTTACTGAACTCTCTCCTGGGGATTTCTAAATGAGTGTAGAGAACGTCACTCAGGCCTGCTCATGTGGTGCATTAAGGACACTGAGTTACTGATCAGGCCACAGTCATAAGATCATCAGGAGCTACTAGTGTTTTCCAGCCAATCTGTTCATCATCACGCTGTCGATGCATGTGTATAGTGTTTTCACTATCATTACTTATGCAGCTGATACACAGCCCCTGGGTACGAACTGACATCTAAGATGAAATGCTGCTGAAATAGGATCCTTTCTAGTAGACAGGGATTCATTTTTGTGATGTCGTGCAGGTCAGCAGAGTGCCAAGGATGAATTACATATTGCTGTTGTTGGGTGAAAACCTTAAATCTCTAAAATGTCAGAAACTATGAAACTATGCAATAGCTTGACCACCATGCATTTTAGAGTTGATGTAATAGGTTTTGAAAAGGTTTCACAAACCCAATGGTTGTAGATTTTTCTCAATCCACAGAGGAACATATAATCCTTATAATCCTTCAGTTGCAGTTAAGACATAAAAATCAGCCAAATTGGATTCATGAGGTCAATTACTTCCATGCAGTGATGAAAATAATTATTTAAACCTGTTAACCCTGCTCATATATGAGACTGTTTCATTTATACGAGCTTGAATAGTGTTTTTCCATTCACTTTATTTGAGAACTACAGCTGTCTGACACCTTTCAGGCAGCAAGAAAGAAAGAAAGAAAGAAAACACACAAACATACAGTTTAATGTTGAGAAACATAAATAAATCTACTCCCAGATTTGAAACCTCATCACAGCAAGGAATTCTGGGAAGGTTCTGACCCACAGAGTCTGGGTGACCCCTGCCCTCTGACCTCTCTACGGCGCCTAGTGATGATGTCATTACTCACAAGGCCACGCAGCTCTGTAAATCTCTCCGAAAAGTGCCCTTGTGCAGACATGAGAGCGACGCTTAATGGCCTTCCTGGACAGTAATGGACTTACAGTATATGAGCAAACATGGCCTGCTGGGTTACATGAACCCTGGCTCAGGAGAGGGATGGATCACTGTTGCATGGGAAACATCAGAGCCGGGTTGCATCAGCTCCCGCCCACTTTTAAAATGCTATTTATGAAATGAAGCACAGCAGCACATGCATTATGCTGATCTGTGTCCTTCCCCACTCCAGTTAAAGAACACACTTCCATGAGGATCTCATTTGTGAAGATACTGTTAACTGATACGGATACAGCTACTCTTAGGCTAGACTTAATCCATGCCAGAGAAACCAAATCTACCATTAAGACCATTAAGGTGTTGCACCCATCCTGTAAAGCTCTCCCATCAGGGCACCCAGCTGGTAGAGCTGACTTGTACATTCATCCACCCCCACTTAAGCTGTTCTATTCTATTCTATTCTATTCTATTCTATTCTATTCTATAGCAGCAGTAAACAGTAAAACCACAACAAACCGCTTTGGCTTTAAACACACACAGACACACACAAACACACTCCCTTGGCCAAAAAGCATTCCACTGAAGTCTTTTTCCCACCCAGATTAGTGCAAACACACACAAGTACCAATGCTAACCATCATTAAGCCCTAAACACGCACACACACACACACACACACACACACACACACACATTTCCCAGAACAACAATTCCCATAATACTCATCATCACGCTAAGACCCAAACAGATCCTCCATAACAATGGGATTTGGTCGGCTCTAAGAAACGGTCTCACGTGGATAAAAGAACAGCCCAGTTTGTCTCTGTTCCAAAGCGGACTCAAAGTGACTTTTACTTTGGTAAAGCATTTTTATCTTTTAGTTTGCAAGCCTCCATAGAAGTTCAGTCAACCTCCAACTTAGGTGCCCTGGGGATCTGCTGTCACCCAGCTTTGAATACCATTACAGACAGGCAGAATACCTTCATGAAACAATTCGCTGTGGATAGAGAACAATGGAATATTATCATTACTTTAAATTGCCATGTTTGTATTAAAATGAAAGTGAGTGAGGTGTGGTGGCTTGAGCCAATAATGAACTCCCATAGAGGTAAGTGCACTTAAAAGGGAAACTTTGTACCGAACTGAGCAATTGGTTTACGTCCAATTTTTGATTCCAGTGCGGACAGACGATAGAAGCGTGTGTGCAGACTGGCCACATTTCACAGTTCAACAATTTACACTGTGTTTTAAATGCCAGGTACAAATGAGGCACTACAGATGTGAATGGAGTCACACAGCCCCCTGGTGTGGAGCCCTGGCAGAGAGAGGCTGGGGACAAATAGCAGCCCTGTCAGTCCACATGTGGGATCAAAACTGGGTTCAAAACTGGGTTTGCACTCTGGCCTGGCTAGATCGTCCATGAAAGCTAACAAAACTGTTCTGGGAAGAGAAGGTCAAAGATTTCAATCCTCTGGTCTCATGTCTCTGATAAACATAGCAGCTGCTTATTCCATGTTGCAAATATATTATGGGCTGTGACGTCTGGTGTGGTACATTTGTCACTAGGGATCCCTTCTCTCTCCTGTCTTTGTAGGTGTACAATGTAAAAAATCTAATCATTTCAACATGACATGAAAAGACATGGAATAATCTGATATAATTCCACTTGCTTTCAATGAAAAGCAACGAGAATTTTCCTTTTTAAGTAAGTAATCCGCCATATTTCATGATATTGTCCCTTGATTCAAGAAAGATTTTGAAACAACTGAAACTGCATTGGATACAAGTGACAATATCTCATCACAATGGTAGATTCTTTTCACTTACCTGAAGAAAAATAAGGTTGTAAGACTGAACACAAGCCTAAACGACTTGTTAAGATGGACATGTTTTGTATGTGGCTGCAGAAACGGTGCCACGTGAGGAAGAACCTAGGCCAGTGGAATTCAGCCCTGCCGTGTGAAAACGGATGCGTGAGAGGAGTGTTCAGTGCCAGTTTACTGAAGCTGTCGCAATATATGTTTGTTACACAGAGAATAACACTGTACAGTCTCACCGGCAGGTTGGAACAAGCCTTTTTGTTTTCACATTGGATTCCTGCACGGGCTGTCTGGATATAATCACTTACTGATAAAGAGTTAGGGTGGATGTACATGTTCATTTTTACTTGGCTGAACATGTTTTTTCTTCCTGAACACGTGTTTGCTACACATAAATAGATTCGACTGTAGAACTGAAACCAATAAAACAGTGTCAGATGCAAAAAGCCAGGTTGGATTTAAGTTCAATTTCAAAAAATGGATTGATGTCCAGAGAAGGTGTAAGTGCCTGGGTGGGCAATATGGGGATTGCAATCTGCCGGTTGATGGCAGGGTGCATGACAGTCAGTCGTGGTCTCCATTTAGATTGAATAAAGGCGTAAAGTGTTGAATGTTGCATGAGCTGAGGAGAGTCCTTATCTACGTGAAGGGCATTTGTGAACAAGCTAAATGGGTAATACATTACATGGTGCATTATTTTCACGGCAACATCAATAAAAACTCAAATTGTGATAGCGAGTCTGAGCTCCTCTTTACAATAACCCAAATCTGCTACCATGTGCCCCTGTTCAACAACCACTCTCAGGATGCACTGAAGGAATTTTGTAATTTCATGCTCCCTTTCTATCAATCCCATGTGAGAGGGATGAACTGACTTAATTTAAACTCAATCACACACAGTCAATTAAAAAAAAAACCAAAGTAAATCAAAACAACAAACCGAAAGACTACTTGAAAAAATGATTTCCTGAAAACTATTAAGCCAACTTTATCCCAATCCCTTGCAGCAAATTGAAAAGGCATGAGTACCAACTAGACCAAAAGAAAAACAACTGCAACTGGTGTACAAAATAACAAAATAAGTACCGAAAACTAACCGCAAACTTTCCCCAATCCCCCAGAGCAAATCAAAAAAGGCATAGCGGATTAGTACCCTGTAGCAAAGCTCCTATTGACCTAGTATGTGCGTTCCCGCGAACCAAATTAAGAAATGTGTGTGTGTGTCTGCATGTGTGTGTGTGTGTGTGTGACTGCGTGAGGGCGATTAAGCACCAATCATATCGGTGTACCCAATCCCTTTACATGGGCCTTCGTGTTTAAAATGAACTGAAAGCTCACGTCCCCCTCAGTGTACGATCCCCTATGCGTCCCGGCTCTAATCCTATGCAGAATTTACATCGCAGATAAAAAAAAAAATTAAAAAACGAGAGCTCATAGCGCTGACGAGCAGGTGGGAGTGGTGGAGGAGGAGTGAGGAGGGATTGAAAGAGAGGAAAA
The DNA here is from genome assembly GCA_900660455.1 of Gephyroberyx darwinii. Taxonomy (NCBI): domain Eukaryota; kingdom Metazoa; phylum Chordata; class Actinopteri; order Trachichthyiformes; family Trachichthyidae; genus Gephyroberyx; species Gephyroberyx darwinii. Next base: position 140 of record CABFOQ010042535.1, on the reverse strand, counting down.
GAGAGAAAGAGACAGAGAGATGAGTTGTTAGGGAGGTAGACACCTCACACGCTCACACAGAAGGATGGTGGCTTTGCTATCATGACTGAAGCTACAGGTGCTTTACTTGTGTGAACATTCATGATGAAGGATTGAATTGG
>CABFOQ010042530.1:0-12550 GCA_900660455.1 Gephyroberyx darwinii | reverse complement strand
CTATATCTACTGCTGTCTGAACCCTATATCTACTGTTGTCTGAACCCTATATCTACTGTTGTCTGAACCCTATATCTACTGCTGTCTGAACCCTATATCTACTGTTGTCTGAACCCTATATCTACTGCTGTCTGAACCCTATATCTACTGCTGTCTGAACCCTATATCTACTGTTGTCTGAACCCTATATCTACTGCTGTCTGAACCCTATATCTACTGTTGTCTGAACCCTATATCTACTGCTGTCTGAACCCTATATCTACTGTTGTCTGAACCCTATATCTACTGTTGTCTGAACCCTATATCTACTGCTGTCTGAACCCTATATCTACTGCCCACAGATCCCGGTTCTCCTCGTATGCATGTTTTAACATGTTCACTGACCTTGGAACTTTCCTAATATTCAACATGCCTTCAGTGAAAAGAACAACACAACAACACACTTCCTTTTCACGCTAAAATTCTGACCCATGAATATTGTGATTGTGCCAAAATAATAAGAAAATCCACTTTTGTCAAACTTGTTGCACTCCTTGCTCACTGTTGCTCCAGCCCAAGAGGGATGTTTGTAAAATCCTGCACTACAAATGAAGAACAAATAGAAGAGTGGCTGGAATTTTACAGTGGCTACTACAATACATATTGTGCACTGTACATGAGTGAACAAACACACACACACACACACACACACACAGACACTGAGGATGTAAACAATGTGATATCTGTAGATTCTTGATTCTGATGTCAACAAGGGAGCTGCTCCATTGACAGCAAATGGGTGAATAACCTTGTGCATACAGAAATGGTAACAGCAGGATTATTTTACAGGCATATGGCCATATGTAGAAGAGCAGAGGAAATGGAATGGGATAAGAGATTGATTTTGTTAAGTGATTTATGATGCATCCCCAATTATTGTGCTTGAGTGCAGTGTATTATTTATTATTTATGCTTTCACTACTAGCTGAGATATTGTATTAACTATTGACTATTCATGTAGGTGTGCTTACAAACGCGCGCACACACACACACACACGCACACACACACACACGCACACGCACACGCACACACACACACACACACACCCATAAAGCCATAAAGCGTTTTCATCTTCTCCAGTATCCTCTTTTAAGAGTGGATTTTCATAGACATACAGGGAGAATGGCAGAATGTGAAGGGAGGACAATACTTGCATACAGATGAAGTGACTCTACTTTCATTCTACACATTCACTTCCTCAAGTAGAGTCATCTCTTTCTCTCTCTGTCTGTCTTTCCACTCTCTAATAAAACAGGGTAAGGTCAGAAGGCCTTGCAATGACTGGGAGTGATAGCCTTTATGCCATGGAACAGGCCCTATGGGAACCTGAGCTCACTCAGCTACTCATTGAAATTCACTTTCCATGCAGGCCAATGGCTAAGGCTTTGCATTTCAAAGTATGGAATTTCTTCTATGCACATAGAGGAACATATTGCAATGATAAGCTGAATGATAAGCTCGGAGACATGAAACGCAGTGTCACACACACACACACACACACACACACACACATTTTGTCTTTCTCTACTTGTGAGGACCTCTCATTTATTACATTCATTCCCTAACTCCTAACCCCTAACCCAGCCCTTAACCGTCAGACCTACATGTCTAACCATAATCCTCACCCTAAACTAAAAAGTGCAAGAACATACACAAACACGCACAAACCCCTTGCTGAGTGATTAAGGAGGTGGTTGACAGTAAACTTGAGTCCAGCCAAACTGTTTATAATTAATAAAGCCTTGAACAAACACTGCAGAATCTCTGTGGACACATTGCTCCCCAAAAGTGCCACTGTTTATATGGCCCACGGCAGCAGAGGAGAGATAAGAATAGTGATATAGCACAGCTGAGGCCTGCGGAGAGGTCCACATTCCACTGACTGCCACTACAGTGCATGTAAGGTGGAAGTAATCACATATGGATACAGGTCATTAATGGTGTCACAATTGATGAAGTGGCAGTAAATATGCAGAGGTGAAATGTCACGATGGTAGGAAGTTAATGAGAGCATCTGTTCTGATGTAATGGGGGAGCTTTTCAAAGACTGCTGTAATGTCGTAAAATATACAGGACAGGAAAGTTGTGACGTCATAACAGGTTTTATGACAGAGGGTATAATGACAGGACAGCTGTGATGTCATAAAGAGTAGAATGCCAGAGAGAGAGCAGTTGTAATGTCAGAGCAATGGATTCACTCTCACAGAAGGAAAGACCTCTACTCACCCCAAAGCAAGTTGACTGTTGTTGTCACTGCAAAAAGTGAGCTGTTGCTAGCTAACTGGCAGAAGGAACATTCCGTGTGACTTAATGTTGAGGGTTGATGGATGATGGCCACTTGGAAAGTAGACCATTTTAAGATAGTCTTTGAGCTCCTCACTTGGTGATGAAAATGTGCCGATCCAGTTGTCAAGTGGCTGAGTGGCGAGAAGTGTTTGAGTTTGAGATTATATTACTAAAACTGTTATAACATGATATTCTCAATTAGTACTGCTGCCATAGCATTTTGATAATATTGTCAAGTAAATGAGAATTCCATAATGGGTGAGTGAATGAGTTGAAGTTGAAATGCACAACAGAAATTCCATAAGAATATTCGGGGAAAGGATGGCGTTGCTATTTTAATGCGTTAGGTTTGTGGGTCTTTTGATTCTGTGCCAGTGCTTAACTCCATTGCATTATCTAAAGTTTAATGGAATGAGATTGCTGCTCTGTGGCCAGAGACGGAGAAGTTGTGATGACATATTCGATCAATCAACTGAGCTGAGGCAATGCCCTGATCTTACATGATCCTATGACATCATAAAACAGAACCTATGCCATTATAGCCATTGTTGCTCTAACAAAGGTCATTTCAGCTGGCAGTGGTTTTAATTTCTATAGCATCAAGAACTAGACTCTAAAATAACTATTTATTCAAACTAACAGTCACAACTATGAAATTACATACATAAAATTATTGCTGCCTGAGAAAGAGTATATCCACTCAAACTGCATTTAATGTGTAATTTACCATTCCACAGGCCATGTATGCACGACCATCTTAGCTTGAATAAAAGTATTCTTTTTACATTAGGAGTGGTTCACCTCTTTTGGTAGTATTTTGCTTCCTTTGGAGCCCATTTGCCCTTCTCCACAGCCTTCACAGTTGGGCAATCAGTGACAACATCAGTCAGTGTTTAATACATTATGTCACGCTGGTCTTTTACAGCCATCAATTCTCTCTATCTAGTTAACATTCAGTCGCTGTGGTCAAGTACAGATGTGGCAAAAAGAGCAACTCATCTACACAGCAACTCATCTAGACTGACAAGGGTGTTAAAGACGAGGAGACTACTAACTACTCTATCACTAATGTGATAGAGGGATACAGAGCAAGGTCTAGAAGAAATCATTTGACTGTCGGGAGGTGCAGCGCCAGTGACTGTACCTTTCTGCCAGATGAGCTTCCAAGTCATTAGTGGTTATAAGAGTCTAAGGCTCCTGAGCCAAGTGTGAAAGAAATCAGCATCTATCTCTGTCTGCTCCCATCGCTGTTACACATATTAAGACTTAATGAACCATCAGTCATCCAATCCGTAATATCTGCGTTCTCTATCAACCACCCGGCCTGCAAAACCAATGTCCTTGTTTGAAGGGGGACATTGGGACTGGGCAAAGTTGTCTGTTGTGGTTCTTCTGGGATGTGCACACTCAGGAACACAGATGATGGGAAGAGTTCATGCAGAGCCCCTTTTATTACAAAACGCAGTCCAAGTATCACAAATAAACACAACCACGCTTTTGGATACACAGTTCAAACTACGTAATGCTCATTCACCACTTACTGAGATGGGTGGGGCTATATGGACCAATATAGGGAAAAAACACATTTGACCTGGACCCAATTTTTTCAATCTTTTTTGATCATACCAATTGATACTGACCAAAATCTATGGAACCTATGGTATGATGGCAAATTATGGGATAATAGGGTCCAGGGTGAACATGGGTGGAGTGATGCTTTAATGGGATTGAGGTGCTACTTGTCTCTTCAGGCTAGCGTTCACCTAGCGCTCACTAACACTTCATACACCTCACCCTGCTTGCCACAAAGTTCCCTTATCTTGAGATAGATGCTTTACAGAGAATATGTTGCATCTCAGAGGGAGATGGTGCACTGTATGTGATTGCAAGGCAGATGTGTTCTCAGTTTGACCACTGTACATGGAGGTAAAGAATACTGTAATGCTTGGCGGTTGCGATGTTCGCCATTGGGTACAAACTGATTCAAATTGTGGACCAAATTGTGTTGTGCTTACAAAATGGCTTATGATATCCATGCAATGAACACCCCAACACACTTGCGCGAACACACACGTGCACATGCACACACACACACACACACACACACACACACATACACACACAAACAAAACATGTGAACAGTGTTTTTTTTCTCTTTCCTGCATCTACTGTTGTGTTTGTCTGTCTGTAAGCCTCACCCATTTGCCTGTTCTAGGACTCAAGTACTTTCCACAATAGACTTGTCACCACTGATTGATGTCTACTCTATGTAGCTCTTCTGTCATTGTTATGTCACTGTTGGACACTGGAGGTATTTATGCCTTGCTTCCAAAATAGCTTCTCCTGGCTTCATCGAGCCTGAGGATATGACTTCCTATCCAGTTTTAAAACACAGGAAGTCAGGAACTAAAGCAACAAACAAAGATAGACAGGGCATCCCACAGAGAATCTGCCTGTGACTGCACACACACACACACACACACACACACACCAATTCCAGCTACTGAGGGTCTGTGAGCCATTGTGGAAGATTGGAAAATTCCATTTAATCTACAAACGAGAAGCTTTGAATATTTATTCATTCATCCAGAATCATAGCACCCTTTCATATTGAAGATGGCATTCAGTTACGATGATCTTTCAAATTTGATCTGTTCCATCTCCTTTCACTCACCTTTCCACCCTCTGGTTTCACACCACTCTTGCCAGAGATCCAAGCCATTAGTTCAGTTCATCTTACCTGGAAGTGAGATGACATTCTACATCTACAATTCGCTTGGCTTTGGGTCTGGGCTAAGAGTCACATGATTTGGGTAGACCCAAGAAACCATCATAGATGGTTTTAGCTAAGGGGTAGTTGTTTTTTAAATGTAATCTCAGGGGTATAGAGAGGAATTTTGACCTCTGTAATACATTTTTGATGATGTAAAAAATATATTTTCCATGGCTCTCCCTGTAGACTTGCAAAATCACAAATGACCATCCAGACCAAAGCCTATCAAAGCCTAAAAGTTAAAATGATGTGATTCTAGTAAAACAAAATACCAATTTAATGGTGATTTCAACATTGAACAAGCAGAAGCTTTTTGCACTTTGCATGGCTACTGAAGATTCAAAATAATAAATATCAAGCAAAGGGATTGCAGAAACAGACCGCTGATTTTGTGCCAAGCCTGCACATCCAGGACATATCTATCTTAACGTCTATAATCAACCAGATGTAATGTATCATACAACATAACTCAAAGTCAAAGCAAATCCATTACTTCTCAGCAGGCTACGTGTCTCAGTGTCTCAGTGTCTCAGTGTCTACGGCATCCATTTTTACTGCATGATGACTGTGGCTTTTCCCGACCATAAAGGCTCATCTTTTGATTGCTGAAAATATTGCCATTGTTTATGTGACACGATATATGATCTAATTAAGATAAAATGTTTGGTCAAGTCTTCTTTTCTTGAGAGGGGTTTTAGTTAATGATGTGGTGAAATTGGTAGAAATGCGCACATCACTGTCACTGTTGATTAACCTTGAACTGAACACACTAAAAACAGGTTGGGGTTCAATCAACCAATGTTATCAGTTTTTTCCTTCTCTTATCATCCTAATGCTCCAATAAGCTTTCCATATTCTTCGAGTGAGGCTTCTGTTGATTCAGTGCACAGTCAGAGATACTCACGCATACTGACGAAAATGGGCTGTACCAAATGCTCCTGGGACAGGGAGCAGTGGCTTACCAAAGATATTGAGGTACAGGCCGTTACATTTTTTGAAACTCCAGATATTTACAAATTATCCAATTTTCTTCATTGAAATTTAAATGACCCTCCCCCTATAGATAGAAGCTCCAACTATAGCTAACAAAAACAACTCTTCATTTCCTCAGTGAACCTCTAACAGAATTATCATGAACAGTTCTTAACTGACATTCTCCTCTGGCTGCATGCTGATATAGCTGCATTACGGTTTATGTTCTCTGTAACTTGTAGATCTGAGCATGTGGGTAGTGGGTAGTTTTCTAGATCTCTCTCTCTCACACACAAGAACAAACACAATGTTAACACATGTGAGTGTTTAATGCATTATTTATCTGCTGATAACTTATTACCTTCTGCACAACAATATTCTCATGATTCATTATAATTTAATGGTGTAGTGAACCCCAATTGCTGATTGATAATAGGTAGATTGATTGGCTTTGTAGGCAAACATAATGTTGAATAGTAGCATAGTAATATGCATGCATGAGCACGCGCACACACACACACACACACACAGAGTAATGTGTTTGTGTGGTAAGTGTTGTTCAACAGATGCAGTGACTGATAGTAGTTTTTTTCTGCAGCATTTCTTTCTAGACAGTAACTGTCAATTATGTAGAAAAGGTTATATCAAAATTTATCGAACGTATGTCTACTCTTGAGCAATATACCCACTGCATAACTTTAGGGAAATGACAGTCAATGTGAGTGTCTTGTTCTCATGCAGTGAATTGACACATCTACTGACACATTTTACGCTGACAGAACTCAGTTTAATTGGCTCCACATGGACATAAGACACAACAATTTGGCAATTATATAAAACTTTTTGATTTCTTTTTTGACATTGCTTCCTTTGGACCTGTTGCGACACTGTAACATTTTAAAGAAATAATGAGACAGGATTTCATAGTTATGGTGAGATGTTATGTGAGACTGAAAACTCAAAATAATTCAGCATATTCACTTCTAATATTTTGAACCACCTGGACTGCAAACAAAAACACATAACATACCCCTATCGTTCTTTTTTTAATATATATATATATATATATTTACAGTGTTCAATCCGCTTAATCTGTTTAAACAAATGGCTGTATAAGACAATTTGTTCTTCATCCTCAATCAAAAAGTCCAATAGGAATCCCATTGGAAAATTCTCTTGGGGTTGCCTCCAATCTAATTGAATCTAATGTATAATCTATTATTTTTTCTATCTATTTTGGAACCAATCGGCTCCTATTGGACAATCCAAGATCTGAGGGGTTTCTTCCAAAACATCAATCCTAAATGATTTTAACTTGAATATTTTCATAAAGAAATAATTCTTCTCTCTGGTGCCAAATAGCACATCTATTCTTTTGTAAAGCTAAACAACAAAAGTTGTTGTATGAAGCACTTTGTGTAACAGACACTTAGCAGCAGACGAAAACAACAAAAAACAAGGTGGTTCCTCCACCGTTAATGGGGTGCTTCTTTTCAACAAAAAATATTCTCACTTACATTGTGTTATGACCTGCACCTTCTCTTTATGAACTAATCCTTGCCTGGCACGTAAAACAACTGGTCAACTTATATAGTTTGCACATACTGTGTACAAGAATCACTTTGTCTTCTGTGTTGACCTCCGTTCTTTCTGAATATTATTTCATGGTAACTGTCGGGCTGCATGGGCAATAATCGGAGCAGATTTTTGCTTGCACAAAGTGCGAAGACGGAGATAAATTCCATTTACGGAAAACAGCAAAGAACAAAACAAGTGCTTTTCGTCCATTAAACTGCCTTTGTGTCAATGTACTACTTTACTGACAAGCCTGCATGAAGGCAAAGATCATCATTAACTTTACTGTTACTTATCAACTTTACTCTATAAGCTTCCTCTCATATGTATAGACTTTAACGTTTTCCCATTCATATCTCCACATTATCCACATACATTCAGATTGGCATATCTGTTTAAAAAAGGAGAAGCATGGGGTTAACGGGGAGAAAGAGGGAGGGAAGGGATATGCAGGGAAGAATGGATTCAATACCTGCAACGCCCAATTGAGGTAAAACCAAGCATGATGCATTGTTATGTTTCTGGTTGGCGTTTGTCGTTTAAACCCTGAATAACTTAAACATTATAACAGTGTTCAGTCCGCTGAGTATGTAGTCTTTCTGAAGCTCAAAACTCTCATCCTCCACAGTTTCAGATGCACCGGTGGAGTTCTGGAGCCTTCCTTAATAAAGCAGTGGGAGCACCTCAACATTGCAAAGACTGTGATGAGAGTCAGTGGTCTCCTGTGAGTTGTCTAATCCTGTCCTTCTCCCAATCTCCAGAGACGAGAGAAGATGGCACGGTGTGTTCATTGGTTACACTTGTGTGAATGCATTCAAATGATGGGGCACTTTTAATAGTCACATGCACCGTATTCAATGTCTGTATTCATGAAACCAAATACATTTTACACTGAGTGGTTTTTGATGAAGTACGGTTTGTAGGGAGGTACAGCGCCTGCCAGGGGTTATACAGTGCCACAATTGAACTATTGCAGCACACAGACAGACAAGCATACTGCAAGCTTACTACTGCAAAAGCTACACAGATGCAAAGGTCTAAGCAAGGGCAACGTCAAAATGGCAGGCCTCCATGTGTGCACACACACACGCACACGCACACACACACACGCACACACACTGAAATGTCACAAGCATCTCAGTATAATTTATTTAATCATTCCTGATGTCTAAAGTCAATAAGTGCTTTTTGCTCAAGGTCCCAAAACCAATAAATATTCATTTGCAGCTCGGCAGAACTGTAACATTATTTATTTTCTCCAACATAAATCTGTGGGAAAAATGCTTATGTAGGCGACCTCCTCATTCTCTCCCCACTCAGGCTCACCTTGATGGCGCATGATAAACATCAATCTAAAATAACCCTAAGCACGATCAGTAAGTGTTCATATGATAAAGGCTCAGAGCAGCTCATCTTACTGCCCCACTCAGACGTTAGTCTTCTCTCTTTCCAAAGGGTGTATGTGGCACTGAACCCTCTCCTCCAGACAGATGTCCTCTGTGGTAATGCTGGCATGACTGGCAGTGCCTTGATGTGGCAAGGAAGGGAATTGCAAGACGTGTCTCTTTGCAGCCCTCCCTTTCCCTGTCCCGTTGCTGTAGGAGACAACTAATCGTCGGTTCTCCTCAGGAGCAGTGGGGGGACAAGGGCCTGAGTCAGCCTTCAGGTTAGGTGTCCCTTGGAAGTCACTAGCATCGTTGTCATGGAGATCCGGCAGATTGCCAGTAACGATGCTGCCACTCTTGACGTGCGGCGTGTGGCTGTGGGTGTGGCGGTACTCCTCGTCAATGTCCTTACCCAGCTTCCACCTCTTCCACTTCTTCAGCATCTCTGACTGCACCTGGTGGGTGGGCGTGGGGTGGCCGAGAGAGAGAGAGAGAGAGAGAGAGAGAGTATGACAGGGAGGCATATAAAGATGGGGATGGAGATTAAATAGAAGCACTGCATTAGATGGACTTTTCTTGCCAAAGACTACATTTAAAGGTTTAGAGATTAGCAGATAGATGATGTTGTGTCCGTCCCGCCTCTTAGACAAAAGAATAGTGTGGAACTTGAGCAAAGACAAAGCTTTTGCAGAACAGGATAAGAACAGGATAAAGATTGGGAGCAGGAGCATGCTGATTATGAAAAATGTCATGGGGAAAGAATATTTATCTTATCTACAAAGGACAAGGATAGAACTGACATGACATTAAGGTGGTACTTGACGTGAAAGCATTTCTGTCTCACCTCTTTGTTGACGAAGCAGTACAAGATGGCAACCAGCAGCCCCTGAAGAGGAAGACACATTTTCATCATTTCATTCATATCACACAGTGGAAATAGCATTTACCAGCATTTACATTACTCAGTAGTTTTTTTTATATATAAAGTCTAATAGTCTTTAATTATTATTATATTCAGGACTCAGTTCAGCATTTGATTGCCACATGGATAGAGTTGACAGACAACACATTCACATTCAGAAGTGGTGGGTTCAATATAAAACTGTTACTTGCTCATCTTTTAGTCTATCTGTACATTGCACTAGTTCAAGTCCAGTCCTTTTCTATTGCAGTCACCCAGTAGAAAAGTGCTGATACTGATACAAATTAAAAGATAAGAACTATATAAAAAAAATTAAATACATTAATAATGAATCACAATAATCCTAATCAATGTTCAGGTTCTAGTCCTTGTTGTAGTCATATTTATACTAGAAGTACTAATGTCTGACTATGTAAACTATGTAAAGTCAGCGATATAGAAATACCTTGAATTTAAGGTCAGGGTTCCCGCACAAATTGAATTTCAAAAGTCCCTACTTTCTCCGAACCTTAATTTCTGGATTTGATGTGAACATTTTGGTGTTCTGTATGATTAACGCTCATAGTCATTTTGCCCCTACTATGCCATATCACTCTGTAGATGAAGATTAGTCTTCACAGCAACAAACCAGATAATGTGAGATGTCAGGAGTCTAAAACCACAGAAAAAGTGTAGTCAGTATGTGTATCAGGACAGTACAAGACTATTTTTCCATACTTTAACAAACCTTTCGGGCCATTTCAAAACTTATCAAGACATTTTCTATACATATCCAGACCTGTGTAGGAACCCTGTGTGGTGCTTGATCGTGTGACTGTATGCATTCATCTCTACAGCAGGCACATATCCAGTCATATTATATCAGTGGTTTCTCAAAGAAGTGATGCCTTTGAGAAGATGACATGAATATGTGAAAAGAGAGAGAGAAGAAATAGAAAATATACTGTACTGTAGCAATGGTCAACTCTTCAAGGATGAAAAGGTGAATAAATGAGAGTTTAACTTCCTGCAGAGTTCAGGTCTGACCTGGAAGGAGTTGAATAGAAGGTCGTAGAAGAGGCGTATGAGGCGCAGCATGGACCCTTTTGGGACAGACTCATCAATGACGAAGGTGAAGAGGATGGCATGAATCCCCAGCAGAGGGATGAGAGTCAGAGTGGACTTCGCTAGTCTGGACAGGAAGAGAAACAGGGAAGCGGGAAAGGGTTTTCAACTGTATTTTTGACAAAAACAAGTATACATGTTGAAATATCCATACACTCAGAGAATAACACATGAGAAGCAGTTCATATAAAAGTGGTCCTCAAGGGAGGAATTAAATACAACACAGTAAAAGATTTACTTAGTTAGTTACTTTTTAGGTTTAACATTTCAAGCATTTAGATAACATTGTTGCATGAGTGCAGCAGTAAAATAAGAAACACTGCAGGCAATAGATAAAACAGATATTCCCTTTTTTCAGAAACTCAGAAACACTTTTTATCACCTGAATTTGTAGTCAGTGTATCTCATCTGATGAGCCTTGAGTTTAGACATCAGGATTTTGATAATTCGGATGAAGATGAAGAAGTTGATCTGAGTGAGTGAGGGAGGGGAAGCAGTTGTTGAGGCAGAAATATGGACTGCAACGTATCAGTTGACAGTGAGAGAAAGAGACTCCTAAAAAGGGGCATAGCTGGGCTGTCATTTTACAACTCTTTCTGTATTCTGTGGGACTTGACCTGGCCACATACACACACATACACACACACACACACACACACAAATACAGATCTTGTGATCCACTGCAGAACCCTCTCAACTGACAGAGAGTATTAATTATTATAGTACTCAATTTATTAGCTCTCCAAGTTTGGTAACAACTGCATGTTGTCTTGACAGTGTGCGTGTGTGTGTGTGTGTGTGTGTGTGTATGCGTGCACACAAATACAGTTTAGTGGGGTGTGAATGTATGCCTGTGTGTGTAAACAATAGCTAAACTGTAGGATTATGTTCTGGGATGAGGTTATAGGGTTATGCGTTAGACCTGTTATAGAACTATATTTGGTTTATCAAGACTACAGACAAGAGTTACACAGTCCAGGAACATTATATTACATTACAGTCATTTAGCAGACGCTTTTATCCAAAGCGACTCACGTTGGGTGTGTGTGTAATGTAAGGGTGTGTAGTGTGCACGTATGTTTGTGTATGTGGTCACCACAGGGTCATCATTGTTAATGTGTGTATGTACCATGTATAAGGTTGTTTGCCTCTATGGGAACAAGGGACAGGTGAGACATGTGCACATACACACTCAGGGAGTGGAATTTCAGGAGTTGTTTCTGCACACACACACACACACACAATAAATGGCTGTGTGTATGTGTGTGCTTCAGTAGCTCACACATACACACACAACATGTGTTGAGGGCCACACTCTGACCTTCATTGTTCAATTGCAAACCGGCAGAGAGAATATGGTTATAGAGAGAGAGAGAGACTTACCAGATAAGCGAACAGTATGGGGGAACGAATGATCCACCAGTATCCCATGTTAATATTCCTCTCCCAGCACCTCCACACACACACACACACACACACACACATGAATTTGA
>CABFOQ010042522.1:0-11085 GCA_900660455.1 Gephyroberyx darwinii | reverse complement strand
GCGAGGAGTTTCACCGGGAGGGCGTATCGCGTGCGGAGGAACACGTTATCCCCCCAGTTCCCCTCCCCGCTGAACAGGCACCCCGACCGACCAGAGGAGGCGCTAGTGCAGCGACCAGGACACATACCCTTCCTGCTTCCCACCTGCAGACACGGCCAATTGTGTCTGTATGGACGCCCGACCAAGCCGGAGGTAACGCTGAGGTTCGAACCGGCGACCTCAGCATGCCCTAGCCTTTCCTGTCTGGAAAACATCCACATCCCCGAAGGCCCTGTATTGGCAAGAAATTCTGCTTCAGGGAAAACAAATCCGGGAAAACGGAAGAGAGAGAAGTCAAGAAAATATAGCAAGGAGTATATTAAATATGGATTTACATTTGCTACAGACAAACAGGAGACGAGGTACCCCTTTGTTACATGGACGACATGTCTTTCCAACAAAGGCATGAAGCCATCAAAATTGATGAGACATATGGAGACACATCACAGTTATTTGAAGGCCAAGTCCACTGAGTATTTGCAGGAATTATAGCACAATTTATTTCAAAGGACAGCAGTTGATTATGAGAAGCAATGGAAAAGTGAGTAAAAAGCCTCATATCAGGTAGTCCCTAGGGTTGCCCAATGCAATTACAGAACAACTTCTTTTACCAGCAGCTATAGACATGTGTAAAACCATGATTAACGAGGAATGTGCAAACAAAAAAAAGCATCCCTCTGTCAGACACCACAATAGGGTCAAACTGTGGCAAAAGTATGTGGCATTGTGTAGTGACAGAGCCAGAACCATGAGTGGCAACCAGGCTGGGTTAAGGCAGCACCGAGAATAGTTTGGACACACTGTATGATCCACCGTGAGTCGCTGGCATTCAAACATCTATGTAACTTAGATGTTAACTAAGATGGCCTACCTCACAGATATCTTTGCAGAGCTAAACAGGTTGAATAGCTATATGCAGGGGAGAGATGCAAACGTCCTTCAGCTGTATGAAAAATTGGAGGCGTTTATGAAAAATATAAAAAGGTGGACAAAGCGAGTGGAGGAGAGTAACCTGGCAATGTTTCCATCTATGGAGGAGTATTCAGACAATGTTGACATCAAGCACATCATCTACAGCCATTTGAAGAGGCGTCTATATCAATTTGAAAACTACTCTCTGACTCTGACCAGTGGCGCTGCGACAGCAGATGGATCCTGCTCCCATTCAATGACGATGCAGCAGAGGGGTCAAACCTAACTATCACAGAAAAGGATCAGCTGATTGAGTTATCCACAGACAGATATGACACCCAACCCCTTGTGAAGTTCTGGAAAAGTTCTCAGGCAGAATTTGCAGAGCTGACAGCTTTTGTGACCACATACTTCTCCGAGAGTGGATTCTCCACACTGGTATCCTGAAGAAAAAATACCAGACTAGAGCCAGACTAGAGCCAGAGAATGAGACTGTGCCTTTCCACCACCATATTACCAAGGGTAGACAGGCTGTGTGCAGCTCACCGCGTCCAGATTTCACACTAACAAGTGAGAAAAACATTTCAAAAAATGTCCCTCATGATGGGGGTCCCCAGTTGACTTGCCTCTTAGTCTGACTGGGGGGTCCCTTGATCAGAATGAGTTGAAAACCCCTGCCTTGTATGGCGGCCCACCACAGTAAGATCATTACCCACCATGATAAAAATATTTGCTGAAATTCTATTTTCACTCAAAATGGTCAAGGAGGCAGGCAGTAAAATTGACTTGATCTTAAATGTATTCTGAGTCATATTTCCTAAAGTAAAGTAAAGTAACGTAAAGTAAAGTAAAGGCTTTCACATGATATGGCTTTGCACTTCCTACCACCACAGTTGAAAAAAAATATAGGGGAAAGATTGGTGTGTACACTACATAAGCCTGTATGTCAGTTTGCCTACCTCCCTGTAAATACCTTGTAATTAATGTATGTTGTGTGTGCTAGAAATATCAACAGCATATTGAGTGATTATGTAACTGTGATTGATCATAACCAATGTAGACATTCTTTTGTGTGTGTGCGCGCGTGTGCATGTGCATATGTGTTACTTGTGGTTGTTTCTCTAAGTCTGGTGTAGTACGATAGCATGAAACTGTAGTATTTTGACAACTCTAGTCTGTATTTGTGTGTATCTTACCTGTGGTATGTAGTTGCGTCTTTCCTGGCAGACAGCGTGGAACCAGGCCAGACAGAAAAGAGACTGGGCTCTGGCCAGGACACCGCCTAGAACAGTCAGCACCAGTATCAATATCACAACCAACCAGAGAAATCACTATCATCAGACTCAATCAATCTCATCATCTATCATCAGACTCAGAATCTCAATCGTTTCATAAGCCTGCAGACTCCTGAACAGTTGAACATGAACACATTGGGGTATATGGGGATGTACATTTCTGTCATGTTGTCCTTTGTTGTTTGCCAGCACATAATCTCTACCTTGAACCACAATCATATAGGGATGCAAGAGGAATGCAAAATGGAAGTCAAATAAAATGGTAGCAGAAGGCAGCTGTGATGAGAGCCAAGCATAGGGTATTGAAGCTTAGGGCCAGCTCTTTCACCATATCTCATATATTAGCCATGATAATAGACTGCCATAGACACTCAATTCAGGGACAGGCTGTAAAAACTAGTCATTCAATAAAAAAAAAACTAAATGCAAAGACATGTCTGAAAACATTTCCATCATTATGTGGAATGTGAGTCAGAGCAATTTCCACCCACCATGAGATTGACTTCTGCTCCCTATTTGAAAATTCATTCATGCAACCGAACAATATTTGACTGAATATATACAAGGGAGGAAAACAGAAATTTTGCGTGACACATAGAATAGAATAGAATCAACCTTTACTGATCTGCTCTGGTGTCCAGGACTCATAGGTTCTCAGCAGGTTCTTCTTCAGCCCTGGAGGAGCCTGGAGAAGGAGGAAGAAAAGGTGGCCAGAGAGAGAGTGAGGGACACAAAAAAGGAGAAGAGAGGGGAGAGTGTTGAGTTTAACAAAACTTTATTAACAACAAAGTCACCCGTCGGTCTAATCTTATTCTTACAATCCTCAATCCTCAAAACTGCTCCCCTAAAAAAACAACAAAAACCTTCCACACACACACACACACACACTATTTACAAATCATCATCTTAGTAAATTAGCAAATAGTATTTTCCCCCCACTCATATTACACACTGCATCCCTGTAACACCATTTATCTTGCATCCTGCTACGACATTCAAAATCTAATGTAATGGCATCTTTGCTCTAACTAGTGATTTATTTATCCCTGTTGTGTTATGTTATGTTACCCCTGCACCCACCTCCTTCTTCCTGCTCAGAAACACTGCCATTTTAGCTTGTGTCATCAAAAAATGTACAATTCTCCCTTTTTTATAGTTTCTCTTGTTGTAAGGGAAGCCACAAATAAACGTGTGGAGTAAAGCCTACTCCAAGTGAAGTTAACAATACAAAGAGAGGATCAAGCCTCTCACAGCCTCTAAACAGTGAAAAACCATCTTTGATGTCACAAAAAGGGCAACCACTCTGAGATTGATCAAGAAGAGGGAGAAGGTAAGCAGGGGAGAGACAGGCTCTTGTGCTGCACTATAAGCTGATAGGGGAGAAAAGGCACCGCTGGGATTCGAACCCAGGATCTCCTGTTTACTAGACAGGCACTTTAACCAACTAAGCCACGGCGCCAGGTGGCTCTAGAGAGAGCAGCAAAACAATTCGTACAGCCCCTATGGCCAGGCAGGAATGAAATATTGAAATGAATTTTAACGGAAATGTCATAGTTAAAAGCAAAACCTCTCTCCAAAGTTAGACTAGGAGCAGAGAAGAAACTGGACCGACAGGATGAACGGTATTAAATAGATAGAGACAGACAAACATCTGCATAATGCTGATAAACTGTTTAAGGGAAAATAGGTTTACGTTTTTTTACAGTCAGTACTAGTTTAGTCTAAATGCTATTCTTTTTCAGTTGCCAAGACCTTTTGTCTGTCTGCTGTGAGTCTGTCTGTCTGAAGTGAGATTCAATCTCTTGTAGGTTATCTCCAGGCTTTGTAGCTTTGTAGTGTGAGGTGTGCGATTGACTTCATGCTCATCGGGCTTATTTGAGACGGAACTTGTGACCTTCTGCCTCCTGTGCCACTGAGACTTGTGAAAGCAAGAAAGCAAGAAACCAAGAAAGCAAGAAAGAACAAAAACAAAAAAGAGCTGGATAGGTGACTGGATGAATAGGGTAGATGATGGTATTCCTGATTTCATTGCATGATTGATTGACTTCTAAAATGTTCTTTAAAACATCTTCCCTCTGTGAGGCTCAAACTCACAACCCAACAATTACGAAGCAGACTCAACTGCATCAAAGGAGATGTTGGTGGACTGAGTGCACAAATTAACTTTTCTGTGTACATGATACTTCCATCCAGAATATTTTCTGTTCATGATCGGGATAATTAGAACAGCCTTTCTGAACATATGGCACCTCCATCTGGAGATTATGATCAAATCGACAGCCAGTAAATGCACATAGCCAAATTGGCAAATTCTGTAATTATTATCTTTTGTTTTTTTTATAATTTCATATTCCTTTTTGATACATTGATAGAGATATTTTAAAAATAATATTTCACTTATTCTTATTGCAGACATTTCACTTTTTTATTTTGTCCCAGTAAGGTCTACTACTACTACTGCAGCCATTTAGCACACCATCTTAGAGGTGTAATACATACATTTCTATTTATGTTCTAGGGTGGATTTGTTAATTGAGTATGTTTACATAAACACCATTTACTCTTTTTGTATTTGTTTACATTCTATTTTTCTTTAAAAACACCTGCCCCGTGTGAGGCTCGAACTCACGACCTTCAGATTATGAGACTGACGCGCTGCCTACTGCGCCAACGAGGCCTGGAAGCGAACGTGGTCTGTAGTTTGAGTCGAGTCAAAAGGCTGGGACAGTAGCAGGATAAGATTTGATTGTGGTTTAGAAGCAGTTTTGACTGCAATGGTGGCTTGTATTTTAACCCATTTCAAAACCAGTATAAGTTTAATAAACTACTTGTCTCCTCAATATAGACACACTTTTGGATTAAAGTCAAATCCCCTCAATATTTTTACAACACTGGCTATACAATCAGACAAACAGCGTGTATGCGTGTGTGTGGGTGAAAGAGAAACAGAAAAAGAAAGAGCTGCCAGCAGGCTGTTTATTATTTGACAATAGCAGCTGACAAGGACCCTCCACCATAGCCTTAGGGAGAGAGAGATGAAATGGACTCCCCTACAGGGACATTGTTTTGTGTGTGTGTGAGAGAGAGAGAGACAGAGAGAGTAAGTGAATGAGTGAGAATGAGTTGAAAGTGTTGCATGTATATGCAATGATTGCTGTACTTGCAATTGTCAAGTACAGCACAGTTCTCTGATCTTTTGATTCTTTTGCTTGCATCCATGTATGTGTTGTGTTCACATTGGCACAAACAGAAATGATTTGTTACAATTATTTTTTCCTGCAGTTCAGAAATAACATGACAACTTGCTTGTCATTGGCAATATGCACACATGTAAAACATGTAAGTGATTGTGTGTGTGTGTGTGTGTGTGTGTGGGAGTGTGTGTGTGTGTGTGTGTGAGAGAGAGAGAGAGAAAGAGAGAGAGAGAGAGAGAGAGAGAGAGAGAGAGAGGCTGTCTGTGCAGCACGCTTGGCTAGTGAAGCAGCTAACCCCTTGAGCGCAACTCCCATCAGAAACACACTGAGCCCTACAGCACACATCACTAACATACCACATGATGCAGGCATCAGCATCTCTCTCTCTCTCTCTCTCTCTCTCTCTCTGTCTCACACACACACACACACACATACACATGCCTGCACATGCAGGAGTACAAGATAAAAACACACACACATAGCCTGTGAAATGAAAAGGGTAAATACTTAGTAAAAAAAAATTACAATTTAGAGTTGACATGCCGTTGGTCTGTGGGTGGGTAATACTCAAGGAGCAAGACTGCTGTATCTGTATGTCTAATAGGGCTGTACTATTATCACAAAAAATATAATTGCTGATTAATTCCCTTGATATTGTAATGGAATTAAAATTCAGATTAATAGAATTGCAATTAAATACATGTTTTATGTTACCAACTGCGTATACTGTATTCTGTATATACAACCAAAACAGATCAAGCCGATAAAACTTCTGCTCCTCCTGTGAGCTCCAGGTTCAACCCTTGAGCAACCTCCCCAGTATGATCTTGGGGAAAGTCTGCTGTTTGCAGGCATCTGCTTTTCAGTGTAAAATCATCATCAACATAATGAACCGTCCCATAGTTCTACTCCACCACAAATCAGTTGTGGTCGCACAGTGTGTCACTTGTTTCACTTCCATCTCAATTTCTCTCCGACATTTGGAATAATGTCACATCACATATCTCTGATCCAGGGTGTGTAAAACCTCCGCACGTTATCTCTGTTTGCCTTCGAGAGTTGCTGGATACGGGGATGCGTTATAGAGTGAACCAGTAATGGCTGTCTAACGTTACTAGGACTTAGGCCCGGTTACAACGCTCATTTGCTGTTTAGAGCAGTTTAAAACTAATATAGAACAACTTTTTTTTGACACAGCGGGAGAATTAAATGGAATGCAGTAATCATAATCTCTATTAATATACGACTAATTGTACAGCCCTAATGTCTATGTATGCACAACTGTGTGTGGGTACCTCATATGTGATCTTGAGGCTGGACTGCAGCAGTATAGGAGGGAATCTGGGGTGAACTTCTGCTGTCAGCCACAGACGGAAGCCTGCTTTGGGCTGCAGCACATTCAGCTCCTATGGGGAAGATGGACAGTACACACATTATCAAATGTACACACTCACACAAAAGAATGGCTACACCCACACAAATTATATATTTTTTGACTGCATTAGATGCATTAACACAAACGCACACATGCGTATACACACAGACACACACACATGCACAGACACAGATTCATTCATCCAGGACAAATATAAAATCATTTGCTTTGTATTCAAGAGATCACAGTAGTAATTTGAGACGAGAAGTGCATAAGTATTAAGTATTTCATTCAATAACCCTGGTAGAAGTACAGGAAGGATCTCTCTCACTCACACACAGCCCTGTATGTATCAGTGGGTATGAAACACAGTAGACACCCAAGCCTGTCAGAGCCAAGAGCTTCTCTTTTCCTCTCTCTCTCCTTTTGACTTTTCCTTTTGCTCTTTCGATTTCATTCTTTACACCCTCAATAATGGCCTACTGTCTACAACCCACTCCTCCTCCCTCTATGTATTCTTACTGTATTCTCACTGTCTCCATCGCTGTCTCTTTAAATTTCTCTCTTCATCTAACTTTCCATCTTTCTCTCACACTTCCTCGCTTACATTCCTTCTCTCTCTCACTCTCTATCTCTCGCTCAGTCTCAAGGTTAAAAATAACATGTTGGTGCCTTAGGGTCTTGTGCCATCTGATTGGGTGTTCACTCAAAGACTAAGATGTGTGTGTATGTGA
This sequence comes from Gephyroberyx darwinii, assembly GCA_900660455.1. Classification (NCBI taxonomy): domain Eukaryota; kingdom Metazoa; phylum Chordata; class Actinopteri; order Trachichthyiformes; family Trachichthyidae; genus Gephyroberyx; species Gephyroberyx darwinii. The sequence goes on along the minus strand of CABFOQ010042522.1, from coordinate 3,536 downwards.
TGTACATCTACACACACACACACACACACAGGCACATGCACAAACAAGTACACGCACACCGTATCATAATCAATGTGTTTCTGCATCAGTTGAAGCCTAATCCAGTCTCATGGAAGAACACATGAATGGACACCCCTCCAAGAAAACTGTGTGCGTGTGAGACAAAGAAAAAAGATAGAAAGATAGACATATATATAAACAGAAACAGAGGGAGAGAGCGAGAGAGAGGGAGAGAGAGAGAGATCTCAGTGTGATGTCTGTGCCGGCGCAAATCTATCTATCTATCTATCTATCTATCTATCTATCTATCTATCTATCTATCTATCTATCTATCCCAGACAGTCAATCCCACCAACCGCCCCCCCCACACACACCACCAGTATGTCCTCGGTGGTGTGCATTAAGTAGCATGTATGAACTTTGTAGTGCTCTTATCTAGAGCAGAGAAGGAAATACAGGTTATAAAAAGTACTGTGCCATTTTCTATGAGTCATTCCAGATTCATGCACTCAAATCAAATCGACGTCAGTCCCTCATCATCTGGTGATGGCTCAAGGCTGTACAACTTAATGGCACTAGCCAGGAAGATTTTCTAGGGCTCCGGGGAAATTGCTTGCTTCACAAATGACTTTGCTATCATAATATTAAGCTCATTTGGATGTAAAGGTTTGGATGAGCAGTATGAGTTAACATAGTGAATCTCTGATTCATTGTTAATGGAGAAAACTTCATAACAACAGAAACTGCAGTCCTCGTTTTCTGGGTTCAAGTTTTGGGAGAGGCATCGTGTTCATGTTTCCCAAATACTGTCTGAACTGCGCTCAGCCATAGGAAGTGTCTGAGTCACAGGAAGTGAATGGTTAAATTGATTCCTTCAAAAGGGACATACCAATATTCACCAATAGCCAACACATTAACCTGTACTGTAGTAAATGTAAAACAAATACAAAACAAACATTGAACACTAGAATTCACTGGTATTCCCCGTGAACAGCAGAGCTCTCAAAATGGCACAAACCTACTGAAACACAGTTTGTCTGTTATAGCCACTGACAGTGGGGTCAGGTTGTACTATGGCAGCCATGGTTTAGTGCCATCCCTAAAACTAAGAAGTACTGGCTGCAAATATATAGCTGTTATGGTGAAATGCACTTTCTAAAAAGTCACTTAGCAAGAACCATGGAGCTTGACTGTGGTGCTGACCAGTCTACGGCTCAAAACAGCACAAATTCTATTCTATCTGAACCGTTCTGTCTGATGAGATTTACAAATTTCTAAAAAATGATATGTCCATCTCCAGCAAATTTGAACAACACACACTAGCAACCGTATTGCCTTCCTGCAGGTAGAATAAATAGAAAGATAGATAGATAGATAGATAGATAGATAGATAGATAGAGGGATAGATAGATGGAGAGATAGAAAGATAGATAGATAGATAGATCGATAGATAGATAGATAGATAGAGTGAGAGGGAGGAGGAGAAGAAAGCAAGCAAAAAAGTGTGAGTGGACAGGGATGAGGAGAGATCTGCACTGCCAGCTTCAATTATACTCAGAGAACACTGACCGCTTTCCGCTCTCTGTCTCTCCCTTCCCTCCCTTCTTCTTTCTCTAACTGACCAACTGCTTAGAGATCCCCGGGGAATGAAGAAGGGAAAGATTGGAGAGGCAGACGGTGAAAAAAAAGCAGAAAAAGCAGGAAAGCTTAGGGACAACATTGAGAGAGAAGCCTGAGTGAGAGAGAGAGAGAGAGAGAGAGAGAGAGAGGCAGGCAGTAAAATAAAGTGAAGGCTCTGTCTTTGTCCTCTCTTGGCTGCTTTTCCACCTGCCTGCTCTGCCTCGGCGCTTCCCTCCCTCCCTTCCCATCGCTACCTCTGATTCTTCATTCTTTCTTTCCTACACTCCTTGCCTCCCTTGCTCCCTCCCCTCCTTGCGTCAGTTTTTCATTTCAAGCTCGGCTGCCGAGACCCCCATCTCATCAGTTGCTGGGCAGAGAGTAAGATAGAAAGAGAGAGAGTTAGAGAGAGAGAGAGAGCCAGAGAGAGAAAGTTTGAGAGAGAGAAGAGGAAGAATGAGAGGAGAAGGGACAAGGGGATAAAAATAAAATCATAGTAAAGACAGCAACTAAATGGAGTGAAACATGCAAAAGGATAGGATGAAATCAAAAGAGAGGGAAGAGGAGAAAGGAACAGAGAAGGACAGAGGGAGGAGAGGAGGGCTGTAATAGGCTATGGTTTAATTCACATTGGGAGCAGTGACAACCCTGAACAGTAGGGATCTCTGGCTAACCCCAGGACACACACAACGCAAACACACGCAAACACACACACGCAAACACACACGCACACACACAAAGATACACAAACACACACACACACACACACACACACACACACATAAGGAGAAAACACACAGTGAACAAGAGAGACACATACACAATAAGTGACACACAAATAAACACTGCACAAACAAGCAAGAATGACACAAACACACACACTAAAGCCCAGAGACAAACACACAAATACATAGAAAGACACAGAGACACACACAGCCACACACACAGTGACTAATATGGGCTGGCAGGTAGAATGTAAAATGTGTATATGCAGGAAAAGGACAGGAGGTAATTTTAGATATGGAAATGTGGGCAGCCAGCAGAATGCTTTATGTGTGTGTGTGTGTGTGTGTGTGTGTGTGTGTGTGTGCCTGTGTGTGTACTTGTATTATTGTAGATGGACATTGACAAGTGAAAAAAGAAGAAATTACACGCTCGGTTGCTACACATTCATAGATTTAAGGATTTCTTAGCCTGTCATGAGGTTGGTCATGTTGGCTTTCCGATATTGGGCTGTCACTATCACCAAACTGTGAACCGGTAAGAATCAATAACATTGCACGCATGCTGATACGCATTTAGAGAGACTTAAGACGCATAACCAGAGCTCACGTATAGCCTGCGTGTATCTGCACTTAACTGAGTCACAGTGTTTCTCATTCGCGTGTATCTGACTTGGTCACTCTCGCCTCTGGCTATAGCGCACACACACACACGTACACACACAAACACAAGGCCCCTGTAGGGAAACACAGTCCTGTTGATCTCCATCTCCCTGAGGCGATGGCGGAGGGACTTTGTCAGCTGCTATTTTCTAATAATAAACAGCTTGATGCAGATGCAGATACTCACAAACACACACACACGCTGATATACACCTTATGTGCACCAAATGAAAAGAAAAAACAAAAATCACACACACTTGCATACATTCAATGCACAAAAAACAGATGCTAACACCCATCCTCCGGCCAATACCACATTTAAAGACACACACACACACACACACACACACACACACACACACACACACAGAGTACCTACTTTTTCCAGGAGGGGTAGCCACGCTGTGACAAGGTGAAGGTTTTTGAGGCAAAGCCAGTCTCCATTACGGGAACACTCTCTGAGTGCAGCTAAGGCCACATCCGCCTGTCCTTGACCCATAGAGATCTAGACAGACAGAAAGTGAGGCAGGGGCG
>CABFOQ010042519.1:0-13679 GCA_900660455.1 Gephyroberyx darwinii | reverse complement strand
ACACAACTACAAAGCCTCTATTTTACTTTCTATATACACTATATGGCCAAAAGTCAGTGGACACCCCTACTAGTTATTGAGTTCAGGTGTTCTTCAGGGTTTGGGCTTGGCCCCTCAGTTCCAGTGAAGGGTAATCTTAATGCTACAGGATACCAAGACATGTTAGCCAATTGGGCACTTCCAACTTTGTGGCAACAGTTTGAGGAAGGCCCTTTGCTGTCCAGCATGACTGTGCCCCTGTGCACAAAGCCAGGTCCATAAAGACATGGTTAGACCAGTTTGGTGTGGAGGAACTCGATCGGCCTGCACAGAGCCCTGACCTCAACCCAATTGAACACCTTTGGGAGGAAGTAGAATGCCGATTGTGAGCCAGGCCTTCTCGTCTAACATCACTGCCTGACCTCACAAATGCTCTTTGGCTGAATGTACACAAACTCCTGAATTCATTCATTACTGAAACAAAGCAGCCTTCCAGTTATTCTCTAGACACTGAACCGTCCAGTTCCAAGTTTGCTCTGCTGACCACGTCACACTCTCCCCTAAAGGTCTTGATACACCGGCATGGTCTGACTCAGTGTAGCCGGGTGGCAGCAGCCTCATGGTTGGAGAAGTGAGCTTGTGTCCAGAGGGTCACAGTTCAAGTTCTGACTGGAAGAATCTTGGTCAGTGAAGCGAATAAGACAAACTCTCCCTTCTTCAGAAAAAAATACTGTTGAGTGCCCTTGAGCAAGGCACTTCACATCCAATTGCTCCATTGAAGCTCCTCAGTAGCCAGAAGGAGAAGGAGGAGGAGACTATGGTTTCACTCGACAGCCCTTTCTCTGTGACTGAAGGAGGTTGAACACAATATTTTTTACAAATCAGATTGTATTCATACTCTCATTTTATATATCTTGATTTTTTTGAAAAATATTGTTTCACTTATTTCATGTCCCAATACGTTCTACTGATACTTTCATTGCCCTTATAATGCTGTAATTCTTTTTTTCATACTTTTCATTCACACACTCCTACTCAACACGTTTTAGTTGCATGTTGTTGAAACACCCCCATAATACCATATATTCTTAATTCAACCCTACTTTTCTTTGCTGTATCCTGTTAGTATTTGCTGCTGTCTCCATAGAGATGATTCAAGTTTCATGTTGAAAAGAGCATACATTGTGAGCAAATCCTTTCTGGGTTATTTGCTGAATATTACCTGCAGTGAGACTTGGCAACTGGAGCAACATCACAAAATGTTGATAACATTGTGGCCTAAAGAGAATAAATGTAATGGCATGATTATTGTTAAAATTGCCCGTCTACATTGCCTCAAACTATTCCCCATATAGTTTATCAGGCCTTTGAGCACCAATAACGGTTATGATTGCTGATTTTTACCATCAAAATGGATCTCTCTGTTTTCACAGTCAACGCATTTATAGCTGCATCTAAGTGTTCAACAGGCCATGTTGATTCCATATTAATACGTAATTTTCTTTTGATTTCCCTCAATAGTATAATCTCAGAAAGGCATTAATTGAAGAATTAGGTATTTGAAGTGCTTTTATGTTGGGAGATCATTAGATAGTGCTTGTGTGCCTGATAGCGAGCCTCTTTTCCCTCCATTCTAATGTAATTGTGCCCATTAAGGCGTCATCATGCTGCACCATGGCCAATAGCAGTTGACAGCCTCAGCACACATGCACAAGTTGTTAATCACTTCCCATTTCTTTCTTAAGTGTGTGTATCCAATCAAACAGCCCGGCAACAGTCATAATATTTCCCCATAAACCAGAGTGAAAGCTTGTAAGATCATGCTGTATGTCGTGCACAGAGCCGAAAGGCAAAAAGTGCACCGTTGCTCTTTTGTTTTTGCTTTGTTTCGGTCCGTGGCCGCCAATGACAAGAGCTCATTGTAGCCTGTCAGGAATGATAAGCATGCATCATGCTCAGATTAAAACTTAATGTCGCCTCGCCGGCCGAGTGCTTGTCATTTGAATAGCGAAAGCAACGGGAGGCAAAGTGGTGGAAAGATCTAAATGGATCTTGTGCTCTGCTGCCTAAAGTCAGATGCCCAGGGGAAAGCTCTGGACCTTTGTCCACGTTTTCCCATGTATCCAGAAATACATCACAGTGTGAACAACCTATCAGGCACTTTCTTTACTTACCAAAAGCATCGTTCTTCTTCATGGGCTGTGTTGTCTGCTGCACAGGGTCAGATGCAGATTTCCTTACATTTGACTCTCATTGGTAAATTGGAGTTGGAATCGCTAAGTAAAGAAAGCACACAGGCATTTGTCCTGCTGATGCCAGTGCACCCGGGTTACGTCATCATCTGTTTTAATGGGTTCTGTTTCCTGTTGCACAAGTTCTCCACGGATTGTTTTCAGTTGTTATTTGAAAATGAACTCCTGAGTCAGTGGGTGCATTTAGAGCACATGCACATAATACTCTGATAACTATGAATCATCAGACGAAGGTTCACATGTGTTTCATTAGGAGAAGGATGCGAGCGCTTCAATGTCGCATGAAGGACGACAGCATATTTTGTCCATTTTTCTTTTGTACTCTGTTGTTTTGCGTTGATGAGCTTACAGAACCTCGATGCCAGCGGTATTATTCCCAGTGAAAGCAGAAAATAGTGTAATGCACTCACGCAGCACGCATCCTTTCCCAGTATAATTGGAGAGCTGCTGTATCTTTCATGCCACCCCGACCACTCAGAGATGTTTGATGTGCAGCAAGGACTGGTGGAAGAGTCGTAATCAAACAGACCACTGCTGCACCCAGGTCAGCTTTTTCCTGTGATCTTTTTGACACATGTGCGTTTAAAGCTACACTAGGCAAGATTGTTATGTATAAAAATACCCGCTGTATGAGTCTAAATCATTATGTGCGGCTGCAGGAGAGAAGAACATCCCAGCCCAACTAATTGAGATCGTCTAGATTCACTGTGAAATTCTGGTGTTGCGTTTCTACACTTCACCCACAGAAAGTTTCAAAAGTAAGAACAATATACGAATCTGTCTCCTAAATGGCAGCGTGACAACTCCAACGTGACAACTCCAACTCCCTTTGGTATCTTTGATATGAAACATCACAGACTGGACGGACCTGACAGGATTTCTGGGTGTTTTGCAGCCGTTTGGAGACGCCGATGTGCGTTTCCTTATGCAGCTTTAAAAAACTGAATACAACTAGACTAAGGTGTGCACATGTCCAAGAACAACTAAAACGATTTAGCTGAAACCAAGCAGAAACCGAGTATCAGGCCGACTCCCCGATCTAAGGCTTCGTCTGGACCGAGTAGCAAGTGTGAGTTCCCGCGGGACTCGAGGTCCTGACATGTCAAGAACCGGTCCATCTTAATCATGTGGTTTAGTGTGTGCCCCCCCTAACTGTCGTTTAGTCGAGTATTTTAAGGACTGGTGAGGTGAATGAATCAGTCAAATCCGTCGGTACGTGTGTGATAAAATGCGTTTACACGATCAGTTAGGATTTTACAATTTGCCCAGTGTGCTGCTAGCTTACAGCATTTCCATGACAGTTGCTCCAGTCTGAGTATTGCCTTAATCAGGTTAAAATCAGATTAGGAATGTGCATGTAAACATACCCAGTGACTTACAGTTTGACATAACCCAAAACAGCTCTGATATAACCCAAAAAGACGGGAAAAATCTCAATCTTTTTTTTCCCTGGGTGTGACACACATTTTAAAAAGATGTTTACTTTCATTTCTCTCCACATAAACACGCCCGAGCAAGACTCCCGTCTCTTTTAAGCAGCTTCGGGGAGTGACAGGCAGAGTTGAGGCGTCTTTGCTGTGACAGCGGTGTCAACCCACCTGAGTGACTGAGGACAGCCCCGTCAACAGGCAGTCACGGCTCACACTGATGTTTATTCATTTCCCGGGAAAAGGCCTATATATAGGTCCCGCCGGAGCGATCCGACAGAGACACAATGGCATTTCAAGGCGAAATGAAAAACATTCTCTGGATCAGCTGTCGCTTGTATACCTTTCCTATTTCAATATCGAGATGCTCTTACTGCTGCTTGTGTGTTGTCATGCTGTATGGGTGTGCACAGGTTTTAGAGCAGCCCTTCAAAATAAAAGAAACGAGCACACAGTGAAAGAACAAGAACGCAAATTATTATCATATTTTTTTTTAACTTTTTGAAACCATCTAGGAAAGATTGTATGAGCACATGTTTTCTTTTTCAGCACTGCTTTGCTTTGCTTTGCATTCATACACATACACATGAACCCCTGGGAGCTCCTCAGTACAACCAATCCTGCACTGTTGGACCCTGAGCAGCTCCACTCGAGCTACCGGGGCTGCAGTAAGAGGAGAGCCTTGCTGAAGGCCAGTCGAGGAGAGCATTACTCATTCAACCGACTATCTGCAACTGAAGAACTGATCTGAAGATCTTTGGCTCCCTCAACATGCCCCCCCTTCACTTCACCATCATCAATGGTGAGGTTGAGACGTTGGAGAGCTTCAAATATCTTGGAATCATCCTGGGCAATAAACTGAGCTTTGATCAATACATCATCACCATCTATGAACTCTCTGCCCTGAACAAACTGTCTCTGGAACATCAGGGACTACTTTCTGGTGGAATGATCTTTGTTTATCACGTGTCAACATGTCTGCATGTCTGCATGCTGGGAATTGTTAATGTCTGGTATAATGGTTCTTTATTGTTCCCCCATATTTTTATAGTTCTGTTCATGTGCAGGTTGTGAAAACACTTGGAGGGCGATTGAGTATCTATCTATCTCTATCTCACACACTAGATTTTCCTGTCCAGGGATTGGAACCAACAACCTTTCACAAGCCCACTTTTCTAATCTTTAGGCCACTACGGGTCCCAATCACTGAAACAATGCACATCCCAACAGCTACCTTGTCATCACCATGATATCATTCACCAAAATCATTCAAGTTTTTAAGACACTAGATTATTTCTAACTGAAATAAGACCCGGGTTGCATTATTTCACGCAAAAACCTAAAAAAAGACTTGATCTTGCTATTTATACCGTTAACACCGCAAAGCTTAAGTTTGTTCATCTAGGAATTATACACGCCACTCTGACTCAATAACGCTTAATAGAGTGCTGGATTTGAGGGCTTATACTCAAAGGAGGATAAACTATCCAAGAGTCTTCAAGGGTTTTCAGGTGATGTTTTGGGGCCGGGCAGAGCTGCTGCAGCCTCTAATGACTAAGTGAGAGTAAGTCTTTGAGAGGAGACGGCTTCAGACGTGCTAGCAATAGCCCTCTAATCCACACCGATGATGGGCAGTGTGTGTGAGGCTTTAGCCGGACCTGATGAAGGAGAAGGTCTTACAGCCCCGAGACGACCATGATCTAAGTAGGCAGCCAGCAAGGCAGGGGATTGAGGTCACGTCAGCCAATCCGGAGCCAGCAAAACACTTTTTTCTTCTCTTTTTTGGACTTGTGGTGACTGGACGTTTTTCGGTTTATGTCATGCTTGCGGGTGGAAGTAGAGAGGAAAAGCTATTTATACTCCCTTGACAGTGACAGCCTTTGTTGCCTCCACTGGGAATGCTTCTGCGTGAAACATTTCCTTTGTTGCGGTATGATTTTGTAGTCTCGGCTTAATAACGCTCCTGTTTAAATTGCGTGATGAATAGGAAGCATTATGGGATGCTCCAGTATTTATGGAAAACATAGATCTACCTTTATCGTTATGTGAGTATTGTTTGTACGCCATTCAGAAACTGCAACTACTACTAGAGGAATATGACATTTAAAATTGATATTGATTTTTTTTTGTTTGGGTTGACAGCCAAAGGCCCATCAGGACTCATTTATCGGCTTTGTGTTTTTGTTTTTCCCTGCCAAAGACGGGCTTGTGCAGGCTCCCCGATCGTCTGACAGGTTGAGACAAGAGGAGGAGGATCCGGTGAGATTACTGCATGTGTGCGGCAGAGCTCATCCTGCGACACATCACACAAGTCGTGAATCTATTATTGATGCCCTCTAGAAACATCAAAAAGGTTTTCTTGGCCGCGTGTCATGGCTGGGTGATTGTATTCACGAGCGCAATGAGACGGGATGCTTCATAACCACTGGTGCATGCACTCCCAGGAGGTCTTTCGCCCCTTGACCCTATACAGCTCCGTCCTGCCTGGTGATACGTGATACACAGTGGTTGCCTAGCAGGCGGAGGTGGATCGTACAACATTTTGACTACCATAGTGAATGAACTTACATCTTTTGAGCATTGAGTTTTTCTTCGACTTTCACTCTGTTTGACTACAATAACTCACTACTCTGTCTACCTCAGCTAGCTAGGTGCTTCCAAGCAAATCAATTTGGAGACAGCAGCGACAGGATGGCAGAAAAGCTTTACATGCAGAAGGGCCGCGCTCTGACCAGCAGTCCAATGGTCAATATTTAATGTGTGCTTCACGACGTGCGCACCAACCTCCTCAGTCCACTTCCTCTGATTGTCACTGACGTCTCCGGCTGCTCTGCTGAAGGTTGTTTAGACTCAGACCGAGCTGCCAGTATCCTGACCAGCGTCTCTAGCCTGTGGGCACTGGTGTCGCGCTGACAGAGGGCGTCATTATAAGGATGTTCCCTGCGCACCAGCATCCATCGCGGTGTGAGAACTGACACCCAGCCACTGTGTCTTTAAACCGAATCAATCTCTATCGCAGCCGACCCACTGTCGCAGAGCGCGCCATGCTGACTGCTTCCAATCACGGCGTGCAGGGTGGCGTAGAGACAAACAGGCACAACAATATCACCGTTAAAGAGGCAATGAGTGAGATTTCTACTGCCCCATAGCACAACATGATCGTATTATATCTGCAGGGGCTTGAAAGGGTTATTGATCAGTACTAAATCAACAATTACTTCACCAGGTGCTGCAGGTTTCTGTCTCTCTGGCCCAAACTCTCTGTTTTGAAAAAGAAACTCCTGGTGAGGGCTGTGCCAGAGACTTGCGTGTCTTGTAGGTTGCTGATAAAGGTCATAGATTAGTAAATGCCTCTTTAATGGTTTCTATTATTTAGGTATTAAAAGCCTCTTGCTTCAGAGAGTACCGCCATCTTGGTAGGTTGAACAGGAAAGGTGGAAGAAGACACGAGGACGGAAGCGTTGTGCTGCTCACAACCCCCTTTCTTTCTTGTCTCTGTTCCCATGCAGATAATGCACTCACATTTGACTGCACAGTGCTGATTAGGACTGGCGGTGCTACGGTTCCTCGCGTTCACAGGCTGTGAAAGCGGGGCACACATTCAAGGGCTGCTAATGCATTTGTTTGCCATACATATTCCAGAGTGGGCAAGTAATGCGTTTAGCACAATAACACAACAGGGAACATGCAGGCTTGTTATCAGCTTCTGCTGCACAAAGCGGCCAGCCTAATGATGGCAGAGAGAGGGATACGTAGACATCTGAGGCAGACCGTGAGGTTCTCCGGGCTGGTATGGGAGCGTCTCCTCTTTGGAGTGCAGCTGTTGTGTTGATGCATCACCAAGTTTGCCTGTGCTGCATATCTGCCAGGCGCCTCAAGTCGCAGCGCTCAAATAAAAGAGAATGGGGAAAGTATAAACACAGCGTACTAGGTCAGCACCTTTCCACTAGGTTTGTGATCAAAGCACCGTGCTGGACTTTAAAACCCCAAGTCCTGTTCCCTGATGTCGGCAAACGTTTCTGATTACAAAGGCACTCTTTCTCCACACTTATTAATAATTTACACATTATTTGCTTGCACTCAATAAGTCACCATGCTAGACCCTCCCCCATACTGTGTCTATATTGCATCTATCCTGCATTAGTACTTTAGTGGCTGCTGTAAACAATTCTTGCATTAATGTGCATAATAAAAATGGATATTTGGCAACCCAAAAAAAGTCCTTCCCATAAGGAGACTTGGCACAGCGATGCATCAGTAGTGCAGCAATCGTGCAGTAATATGTGGCATTTCTGCAGTGGTTGCATCTGTTGTGGCTTTGGTTGAGCCCAAACATGAAAGGATTCATGAGGGGAATGGTCACAAACTGAATAAGCTAATAAAGGTAAAGGTATTATACTACACTATATTGATATGTCTTCAGTATATGGAAAATATTTAATGTGCCTTAATGAAAAAGCTGTACTTGGCATCTTGCTCAAGAGTAGAATTCATCTTTTTTCTTTCTTTTTCTCTACTTTTTCTCTACTTTTTATTATTCTTCCTACTTCTTCTTTCTTCTTACCTTTTGCATCCCTTGCTCTCTCCCTGTGGTCTCGCCAGCCCCTAAAAGGCAGTGGCATCCATAATGATGCCACAAAATTGTTCGATGATGAATATGAATGAGTATATTTCACATTTCAATGGGCTGCAAAAGGATAGTTAAATCGGTTGATCAAAAGACATTAAGCCTCGCCCCAGCAGAGGCTCCCATGGCCCCGGCTGCTATTTAAGATATGTTGTACCCGGTGCAGTGCAAGGTAATCAAAAACCAAACTTCCAGTATGCAGAATGTATGTGGTGTACATTATTTTCTAGCAAGGCCATCAGAATGTTTTAGCACTTGGCCTCTATTTCAGCAGTGAATAAGATTCAGCAGCATATGTAGGGAAAAAAACGCCATTGCAAGACTCATTGCTTAGAAGAGATTGTGCTGCCTGGGCAGGTGTATTCTGCGGGACGGTTACCCATACATCTTCATAACCATCAGTGCACTGTGGCCTCCAATCTCCATGCGCTGCTGCAAATTTAACTGAATAAACAACACTGTCCAAGTGTTATTCATTGCGGACCATAGCCTGATTTTTTTTCTTCCCTCTAGAGAGGCTCTGCAGTTGCATCACAAATCTCCCCCCAACCACATCTGGCACCATCTTGGAGGTCTATTGGAGAATTGGCTGTGCACAGAAAATGTCTATGGGTAGAAAAAGAGAGATACCTGGAAAAAAATTTGTGGTTTGTTTGGTACATTCAGTTAAAACTAAAAGTGAATAGTCTGATAAGTTAGATTTGTTTGCAGATTTAGTGCATTATCCCATTGTATTAACCTGTGTATTGACCGAAGTGCACAATAATAACGTGTCAGTATTTAATGAAAATATCCCTTAAACACGATGTACTTCCAACGGTGTAACAGCACAATATAAGTGTAGAAAACACAAAGAAGTACTTGCATCCTTCTAAGTACTGTGCATTATCTAGTATTGTTTTGCACAGGTCAATACACTCAGTAACCAGTGAGCTTAACTGAATTTATCCACCAGGTGACAGAAAACATTATTTTCCCTTTGATAATGGCTGTTGAATCATTGACCACATTTTGCAAAAAAAAACAACCAAAAATAAGAATACAGTGCAAGAAATCTGCTACAACAGAAATGAAGCCAAAACGAAACCAGATGGAAAGGGTGAATGGTGACGATAGCAGAGTGTGAGTTATTTGGTTGACGGCCATATGTACAGATGTAGGTAGGATGGAGTGGGTAGGACGAGAAGTGCAAGTATGACATTGGTGTAATGGGACCTTATCTGTGAGGGAGGAGAGGGCGTGTGAAAGACTGCAAGCTCTCCTTGAGTTTCACAGATTGTGATATCAGCAGCTGAAAGAAGATATGGTGTTCTGCGGGGTAATAGCGTTGGCTCTACCCCAAGGGAAGGATTGTGTATCGGAGTAATGAATTGCAAGAGAGACAACCCTGGGGGGGGGGGGAGTCTGCTGCCCCATCCAATCCATAATTGATATATATTGCATTTCCTTTAGGCGCTTGCATTGGCTAATTGGCAGATGGATAGCTAATTTCAAGTTCTTTATCTCAAACCTGCCAAAATGAAAATGCACACTGATCTGTATTTGTAACCGATCCATAACGGTGTCCTCTTGAAGTGTTTTCCAATGTCACTTGGGTTTATTGTTGTATTTATTTGCTTCTCTTACAGGGGACAACATGACCCGATGAAGTATGATATCCTTATGTAAAAGAAAGGAAAGTTTCAAAGTTGTACCCAGGCTGGCAGAAGATAACAAGGAACCTACCTCAACTGCCAAGGTGAGACACATCTAAACCACGCCCCCATTTACTCTAACAACAGCCAGCTGCATAGGTGCTCACCCTAACTAGCACAAGGGATAGTTACATTAGATCCTGTGTGTTTCCTCCCTAGTTCAGTTCATCTGACCAGGTGAGAACAACGCCATTTGAACTCAGGTGTCACTAAAAAAACATCTCAAAAAGCATTTGTAGTGCTGTTTTATTTGGAGTAACATAATCCAAACCAACCACAGGAAACAACCCCAGAATGCAAAGCATTATGGGCATTAGGAGACAGATGTTGACAGATGTTGATAGCCAGGAGGTACTCATGCTTTGAAAGACAAGCATAACAAACTGCAGTCTGGACTGATGCTCATGTTCAGCTGTTTCTTCACATGTTCTTAACTGGTATGAACACCAGAGACAGTAAACTATGGCAAAGAGTGCAGACAGGTCCATCAAGTTAAAACTAAAATCACAGGGCCTGGAATCACATTTGTTTCGACTCCGCACTAGCAACATCTCTAACCTTGCGGGACGACAGGTGACCAAAACTCTGTCCAATAAACAAGCACCTTGTGAATCCATGTGACTTTGGTTCTCCTGTAATTGGGCAGCGTGAACCTAAACAAAAATACAACAACGTAAAGGTTTCCACTATGGTTCGGACCACAGGAAACCAACTGTAGGTGTAAAGAGGTAGTGTGTAAAGTGTCTGTAGTCTGTGGCACCACGGTGTTCATACACACTGAAGCCAATCCACACAGCCACAGCACAGCACACAGCACACTTTACAGCAACACTGAGAATAAAGGAAGCAAGCGAAGAGGTTAAAGTAATAACTATCGTATAACCACAGTGGAACATTTAACCGACGCGCCCTACGGTACCATGAGGGGCGTACGTTACGGTAGATGTGGGAATCCAGTATATGTGTACATTCCCCGGTTAGTGAAAGCAGCGATGCTCTCTCACCGTGTGTGCTGCTGATCGCTGTAACACGTTGATTACGCATTGTGCATGGTTGTGCCACTGATATCATGTTTGTTGTAGCAGAGCCTTATTGACAGATTACTGGCTGCATGGTTTTATGTTACACTCGATTGCTTAAAATCACATGTTTTGTCATCCACATCTTTTTAGACATGGATGGAAATGAGTTGTGTAGGCTATTGGACTAAAATATGATCAATCAGCCATCAATATATTGGCCAAACTACATTGAATACATAGGCTGTCAACACAGCAGCATCTTATCTGCCTACCAATAGTAAAGAGACACACACGACAATGACACCAGTTTGGAGAAAAATGCCCTCAGATGCTTCATCCTCACTCCGTGATGCAGGTCAAGCCAATCCAAAGAGGTATTTTGGCCATGTGGCATGCCGTACCCACAACAAAGCGTAAGGACAGGACTGAGAGAGCCTCGTGCTAGTGGGGAAACAAACCCATGAATCGTGCAGCGTTAGTACCAGAGATCCAATTAGCTACAGAGGACCACAAAAACTAATCCAAACAGAACTGACAACAACATGCTAGTCGTGGTAACCTGGAGGTGGTTGTTCTGGGAAGCTCCCAGTGGGGAATGTGTGCAACTGTGTCAATGTGAAGCGGGCTGTTGCTTGGAAAGAGCTCAATTGACTTTTCCCAGATTAATCTGAAAAGAGAATCAACATTTAGAGCATTTAGAGCCAACTCGTAACAACAGTGTAGTGGAAACAGAGAGTTGTTTTTGTAGCTCATAAGAGATGAGCAGTAGCAGCAGTTTGAGGTGGATAAGGGATAATCTCAACAGGGTGACCTGGATTAACTAGTATACCCTCACTAACCTTACAGGTTTTTTAACTATTCATTTTTCATTTATTTAATTTTCATTACAAAGATCATCAGTACGACAGCCAGCAGTCACCTTACTCACCAATTTACCAATACTGATATTTTTAAGTGATAAAAAAAGGAAATAGTCCAATATATATTGTTCACTGGTAAGCATTGCCAAGGATTATGTTTTTTCTTTATGGGTAAAATCAATCTTGGACAGTCAAAAACTAAAAGTCTCCTCTTCACTGAGAATTGTACACCCAAGACACTGTTGCCAACCTGGCGACGTTTCAGAACCCTCCTCACGACTTTATTTCTCAAAAGCAGCAAGCGACAAATCTAGCTACTTTTTCAGACCATCGGTTTGGAGGATGCTGATGCACGTACACTTGCGCTACTTGCTTGATTAATCCAAAGAGGTCACAGCATGTCCCATACACAGCTAAGAGCGGTGGGAGCGTCTGTCTCTGTAACGAACATACTGGTTTCCTGTCCAGAGCCAATGGGAGAAGAGAGAGGGTTGAGCCAATGGGAGAAGAAAGAGGACCCATCGACAGGTCTCTTTCCTCTCCATTGGTGTAGCACCAGTACATTAAACCCAAATACAGCAACACTGATCCACAAAGTATGAAGACACGTACACACATGTTCTTCTTTGTACTTTGTGATTATATGGCCACTAATTCGTCAGTCTTTGATATGGTGGTTTGATATGGTGGTCTCCAGTTGGCCGGTCCAGTTGGTTGGTCTCCCTGTCTCCCAAATTCCCACTTTGCTTTTAAAGAAGCCTGATGCAAGATGAAGGCGGACCCCGGTCACCCCGGCCACCACGTCTTCAAGGCTCTCCCCTCGGGGAAGAGACTACAGACAATCCAAACTAAAACAACTAGCCACAAAACAGCTTCTTCCTCCAGGCTGCAGCGCTCGTCAATAACCGAACAAAAATGAACAATCGATAACTGAACAGGAAATGCACTAAATGCCCCCAACAAGGATGCTTGTACACTGCTGGTACCCATGTGTCCTATAGCTAGGTATCCTACCTCCTTGTCCAGTTATTTTATATACTGTAAATATTCTTTATTTATATCCTGTGCAATACTCTCATACTCCATAGTATAGTATAGTATGGTATAGTATAGGATAGGATAGGATAGGATAGGATAGGATAGGATAGTATAGTACAGGATTGTATAGTATAGTATAGTACAGTACAGTACAGTATAGTATAGTATAGTATAGGATAGTATAGTATAGTATAGTATAGTATAGTATAGTATAGTACAGTACAGTATAGTATAGTATAGGATAGGATAGGATAGGATAGGATAGGATAGGATAGTATAGTATAGTACAGTACAGTACAGTACAGTACAGTACAGTATAGTATAGGATGGGATAGGATAGGATAGGATAGTACAGTATAGTATAGTATAGGATAGTACAGTATAGTATAGTATAGTATAGTATAGTATAGTATAGAGTATAGTATAGTATAGTATAGTATAGGATAGTATAGTATAGTATAGCTTCACTATTGTATACAGTATAGTTTCAGTATAGTTCTTCTGTTTTGTTGATCTTCTCACTCCTCTGATTCATTCATCTTCATGTGAGTGACTCTGTGGTGTCAGCAGAGAAACCGTCCAGGTCAGAATCCCTTCATGTGGAAACTCGGCCAGTAAAGTGATTCTGATTCTGAACTCGGTGATGCAATTCATATAGAAAGTTGTGCCAGACATCCTTTGGTGACTTCTAAGGATGTTTCTTCAACAGCCAATAGCTACTGTCCTCGGAGAAGCATTGGCAAGACTGACCCAAGGTACTGAGGATAGAAAGAGAAACAG
>CABFOQ010042515.1:0-11138 GCA_900660455.1 Gephyroberyx darwinii | reverse complement strand
CATCAAGTGGGAGGGGGCAGCCAGTGACTGATTGCGGCGGGATCTCTCAAAAGCATTTTAGCACTCGCGGGCCTAGAAATGGAGGGAGAAATGCTTTCTTTTTAGCGGAGACATGCTGTTTTAACATAGAAACGCTAGAGTGTCTATCCATTTTCTGTAATCCTAAACTGATACTGCTTTATAACATTCAAGGGCCAATACATATTCAGATGTCCTGCCTTGACGTATGGCACCACGCAGTGTAATGCAGTGTGGTCGTACCAGGAGGTGCGCAGACTGGCTGATTTGTCTGTTATGGAGATGCAGTACTTTGAAGAGACCATGGCCCGTCTGGCAGCTGCACAGTATTGGGACATTCAGCAGGTAAGTGGTCCAATGCTTTTTATCTGTTATCATATCAATACTGTGATATGATGAACTGGGGTTGTTCTCCTTTCCCATACTTCCCTACACTTTTTTTCCCCCCAACAGTGCCCACAGTGCAAAACCTACGTTGAAAGGAAAAAGCTCTCCAACCTGTGTGTCACGTGCACTATATGTAGAGCTGATAACAAACAGACGTATCAGTTCTGCTGGCAGTGTCTGAAGCCGTGGAAAGGCCCGGCCCCGCGTTCTGACCGCTGCGACAACGAAGGATGCATCAACAAGGACCTGGAGCTTCTCAGGATCTGTCAGACCATCAGTCTACCTGCCGTGGAGGGAGTCACCGCCTGCCCCGCTGTCCGGGTCTGTCCCACATGCGGCATCAGGATCGAGCACAACCGAAGCAACTGCAAAAATATCCACTGCCCTCGCTGCCAGGTGGAGTTCTGCTTCGTCTGCCTGAAGCTCAAGCGTGAATGCTCCAAGACCAGCACACCCTACAAACTCTGTCCCAGCGGCGTGGCTCCTAGACAGACCTCTATACCCACATGGCGTAGAAAAAAATCAAAACGTGCTTTATAAACAATAGAACATCACCCACTCCGTCCTCTTCATCCATGATGGGACATATAGCAGTAATACAACAGAATATGGTCAGAATATCCTGATAAAGGGAGGGGATCCTGCAATAGGGACTATGCAATATGCTGCTATGTGTGATAAACGTCATGATTGTTGTTGTTCTTATGTATTTTTATGCACGATTTTCTTATATGCAAGATAAAATTCTGGAAACAGACAAAGTAATAAAGTAAGTAAGTAATAATAAAGTGAGTAATCTGTAATGGTATCTATGTGGTACTCTGCTGTACCACGAACAGACTGAATCTTATCCATGTTAGATCTGATCTGGGGCTTGGTTCTGTCTCTCCAGGAAGCAATATGGAAACCTATAAACTCTTTACACCTGGCATTAGACTGCATCTCTGGTTTACACACTGAAATCTGACTTCTCTTTGCCTTGCAGACGTGTTATTTGTTCATAACTGCAGTATGTTCTTGAGTGATTTGCACTGTGGACTTGAGTGATTTGCACTGCGTGAATTTACTCTTACAAATGTCAATAAATGTATTAAATGTAATTGCGGTTTCTACTTTCATTTTAATGGAACACTAATCATATTGCATACACCTGCACAGGTACACACAAATTAAAAGATCACTACAGCTCGAATTAAGCATTACAATCAGCAGCAATCTTTCTAATGAGACATTTCTGCTCCTATTACCACCTCTTCCAGTTCTGTTCACCCGACCATTTTATTGTATCACATGATGATCTGATAAAAACAGAGCAAAGCTGACTCATAGTGACAAGTCAAGTCAATTTTATTTGTATAATCCTTAACATTACAGTCTCAAAGGGCTTCACAAACACCCACATTATGAAACAATAAATGAAAACACCCCAGGCCTTAGACCCTCAATGAGATCAAGGAAAAACACCCATGAAAACCTCCTAGCAATAATATAGGTAGAATTAGTGCCTTTCCAGTATGGCCAGCAACAAAATAAAGAAATAATCCTCTAAGAATTGTATAAAAATGAATGAATTTCTTAGTAAATGTTGACTGCCTGCCTTAACACACTGTGTGATGAAGGGCAAGGCCAAAACACATTGGAGATTTATAAATTTTTATCCCAGTTCACTGACTAAATCAATACATTAAAGGTCTTTAACTTTTTCATGAAGATGCCTTGGATTGTTTTTTATGGATTAACCTGACAAAGAGCTCCCTCTACTGGATGAACCTAGATGTAGCACTCTCTACACACATCTATACACAACATATTTTCTTTGAATTTAGCTAAACAGATTATCTTCATGTAGCAGATGAATGTCAAACCTTCCTCGGATCTCCTTTGTCATGAATAGAACTTGTAGGACTTATACAAAATATGAGTGAATATATTCAGAAATAGCTATTTCAAAATGGAAAGTAGGATTTATTTATGTGTAATATATCCTGGACTGAGTACATTCTTTAAAATATGAGTGAATATATTCCTGAGTAATGTATCCTGGGACAAGCTCATATTTTAAAATATACTTTGGATATCCTCAGATAAGGTAGCCTGCATGTATTTCTGTACCTAAAGTACCTAAATACATAAATGTATATAGAGCATATATAAAAGTGCCCATTTCCAATATTGACGTACATTCCCTCCATGTATGGTACATAGGATGTATGTACATGTGAGTAAATATTTTTATATATTGTTGTTTACACATATGTCAGTACATAACATGTTAAAAAGTAAAGACAGCCCTATATTCTTTGCTTATCTTCGCCCTGGGAAGTGACGTTTTCTGCACGTGTTCACATTTGGACTTCACATTCCCGAGTTGTGACTGATTGGTATTACTGCACGGAAACCAAAAGACTTATTTTAGGCAATTTGTTTTATGTATTTTCTGTGTTTATCTGAAGCCAAGATTAGAAATAACCTATGCACGTCAGATAGTTGGGCGGATCTAGACATCGCCTCATGTAACCTGATTTACAATGGTTGATCTACTTAATTGTGCATCACAACTGATGAGTCCTTATATTTCAGCCACATGTAATTTAGTGTAATTTAGTTCGCCCAACATTGTGCGTTTATCCCTCATTTTATCAGATTTTGATTGAGAATAATACTCAGTGTGCTTCAGATTATAGCCTACATTAGAGGGGTTTAGCACACTTAAAATATTAACATACTTCAATTTAAAACACAAGCTTCCTTGGTACGTTGGCAAGTATAAAATTGACTAATTAGGTCAAAGTCCATATTGTTCTAATGTAGTAATGAGTATTGGGTATTGAGTATCAGTATTGAACTGGATACTAATTAATTATTAACTTATCAATATTGAAAAATAATCAGAACTACACCTATGATTCACCTACATACATAGTCTATCCTGTAACTTTATCCAAACAAGAAGGAAGGGTTTACTCAAATGTAATGCATGCTGAGATTCTGCTAATAAGATCCTGTTTGTTATTAAACTTATTAGTGACAACTCGATGTCATGGTTATAGGTTATAAAGCTGATAACGAGCACATTCTAAGTTGACAGCGACAACCATATCTATATAGACTGAGCTAATGATTAAAGATGAGTTGGTTGGTCGGTGTATGAATAGTGTGAAAACGTTTATTCTATGAGGCCAGTGTTTTTCACTCTTGTTCAGCTTTCACTTCAAATAGGTTCAGATTCAGATTAAAAATGATTGCATAAAAGAAACTAACATCTGACCATGGACATTCACCAGTCCCATAAAGATTATGACTATGAATAGATTGTTTTTTTTTTTTGTTTCTAATTATGACTGTTTCTTTCCTCCCGCGAGTGGGGGACCAAAGCTGCCATTTATATTAATTAATTAATGTATAAATAAAAAATATTACTCTACAGAAATCACTAATAAATCAACTAATCAGTGTATATATATATATACAATGAATGCACACAGTAATAAATAAATAAATTTGGTATAAATGTATATTTCTGTATTTTTCTTGCTCTATTTATAGATTGTCTCACTGATCAATTTCTGTATAGATTTATTTCCCTATTTACTTATTCATGTATTTATACTCTTAGAATTGTGTATTTCTAAATGTATCTTCTTATCTATTTCCTTATTAATGAATTTCAGTATATATTATTTTCCCCATTTATTTATTTCTGTATTTCTAATGTTGTGAAAGTTGACTCTTGCACACATCAAAGTAGATTCGATGGTTTCCGGTTAGCCAGGTTTTTATTGGGCGGTTTTCTATTGAAATGGGCGGGTTTTGAGCCGTGATTGGGCGGAAAACGGTCAGTCTAACCTGGCAACATTGCCCCTCATTCCCACTCTGTCTCTCCGCTTCAAGTCAGCCAGCCAAGCTGGCACTGACGGTTCGTGAGTGATGACAATGAAGGCGCTATGAGGTGAGTTGCTCTCCCCTTGCTTTCGACAGGGAGCGGAGTTCATTGACAGCTGTTGCTAGTGATGACGGTACAGCACATGCTAACTTAATGTGGATTCGCCTATTATTATCTGACAGCTAGTGGCGAGACTCATTATCGGACAAGTCCCATGTCTTGCTTCTTTCCCCTATACCGCAAAATTTGGACGACGACCAAGCATTCAGCCCCCGGGAGTTCACCAGGTTCACCGATATCACGTGCCGAGCTTTGAAATGACACACGTGTTTTGGAGTGCAAAGTCAATCGATCGCTGCTTACCGAAATGGGACAAGCGCATAATGGTTTCTCTGCTCTAAAGCATTGTATTGGTGGACAGTGCGATAGACTAGATTTATATCTCATCAACCAATGTCTGAATGAAAGAAGAAGTGATGTTTTTCCTGTACGGACCAAAAACTGCTGGATGAACATGGATTTGACATTAGCTGCGACTGGGTCTGTGTCCGATAATGGATCTCTTAGCGTTGGTTGTTAGGCGTGGATTTGACTGTCTCCAGTTACTATAACAATGGATGTTGTACTTGAGATCAAAATACGTTCATTAAAAGTGCTTGTTTTTGCCACTGACAGGCTCAGGCTGTTATTGGAAGTGTCTGACAACATTACGGAAAGGATCCCTACAGAGATACTTTGTTTAACCAAACAGAAGTCTCGAAGTCTCGTCCAGAAGTCCTGCTCGCGAGAGGTGAGTTGTGGCGTGAGGTGAGGAAGAGGTTAAACTCAGGTTTCTGGTTACAAAGGTCTATCTCTGTAGGGATCCTTTCCATAATGTTGTCAGACACTTCGAATAACAATCTGAGCCTGTATGACGGGTGGAAGTAACAAAATGAATTGATAAAAATGGAGGTGATGAAAATGCATGAAAATTGATAGATAGAGGGGTAAAGTGGATGTGAAATGAAAAATAGTGATACATTATCAAGTGATTTGATTAATTTAAAGCCAGTTTGATTAAAACAGTCGTGACATGATGAAAACAGAGCCATGTTTCATCGTTTTCCCCGTCTCACATTCATCATTCATCATTCACAATACAGAATTTATCATTTAAGGAAAGTGGCCTCAAGGGTGGGAGTACAAAAAATAGCTGAAAAAAATGGAAGTGATGAAAATGCCTACGAATTAATAATGGAAGTGATGAAATGTATGTGAGTTGAAAAATAGACTGAACTGTCAATTGATTTGATAAACCTGATTGACATTTTATTTGAAACAGTGTTGCTTTGGTAATCAACTGGTCTCTGTTACTGTCTACTGTCTACCATTCATCATTCACATTTATCGTTTACAGCAAGCAATTTTTGTTACTTCCACCCATCCGGGTGATAAGATTCATGCAGGCACTACTCTGCAGTTGTTTGATGTCACTCAAACAACACTTATTCATTGGCACAACAAGCGTCTGAAGAGGCAGGACTGTAGTATTCTGCTGCAAGGGGTCAACTGGCCTGCATCTGTTCCTGTTGCTCCTGTGCCTCTCCCACCTGTACAAGTACGCTTCACTGCTGCACCCCCACAGCCTGGCCCCCAACATCAGTACCACTTGCCTCAAAGTACAGCAGGACAGGCAGTGGTCAAGAGGAAGTCTGCCACAGCCAGTATTATGGCTACATATACTGTCCCCAAAATGCTGGTATGCCACTTGACCAGTGGATGGAGGAGATGAGGAGGAAGTGGGCAGATAAGACGTAGATTGGTGTCTCTGTCATTCTTTGCCTGTAGTGTGTAGATAGTGTAAATAGTTTAAAAAAAACAAAAACTGCTTGTTATATTTCAGTCTTGTTCATTATTGTAATTATTTCATTGACATCCCATATAACTGCTCTGGTATTTAAGAAAAATAAGCATAACAGAAATAACATACTGTATGTACTGACAAATATTGTGAGTATTGCAAAGTTTATTTTGTTTTTTAGTATTTATACAGTATATATAGAGAATAAAGGTAAGGATGGAATGGATGAAGTGACAGATTATTATTTATACTGTATATTTTGTAATAAATTTGCACTATATTTCTACAACAGTACTGTTGACTTATTTCTACCAAAAATATCTGTAAAAACAAGAGTCGAGCAAAGTTTAGCTTTTTGCAAACTCAAGCAGATAACTAAATGACACATTGCATGCAAACTCTTCAGTCATTCAGAGAAGACAATTACAGTGTTGCAGTGCTTTCAATACGTACTCCATTCATTGTTGATTCGATTGAATTAATGAATTGGGTCTTTTTTCTAAAGCAAACATGTAAAATATATGAATATACAAAATAATAATACTTGTCAAAAATACACATGTAAAAGTTACATGTGTAGGTGTGACTGAGATGTTTCTTACATTAGTAACAATCACATTTCTACATTATGTAAGCATTAAACAACACAAAGTATTACTATTTGGCTGTGTGGCATTCACAATAAGCCACTCTCCTATTTGTATCACTTATTAAGGGATATTTGAAAGATTCATAACACTTGGTAAGAGTTTGGGTTAAGAGACATGTTCTTGTTGGGGATCAAACTGGGGACCTTTTGATCCACAGCTCCCCATGCCATACTTGGTAAAGTGTCATGTTTGGACACATTTCTCAAACTAACAGGATCAAAAGTGTCCTGTAACTCTCAATTCACTTCATTTTCACTCAATTTCTCAATTTCTTTCTCTCTTTGTCCTCTCTTTTTCTTCATTTTTCTCCTTCCCCCTCCTTCCCCTTCTTTCCTCCTCCATGAGAGCCAAAAACTCAATCAGTCAGTGGGCATGGTTTTTGATTGACATTTTGGGCGGAAGTAATAAAAATTGCTTGCTGTAAACGATAAATGTGAATGATGAATGGTAGACAGTAGACAGTAACAGAGACCAGCTGATTATCAAAGCAACACTGTTTCAAATAAAATGTCATGCATTTTCATCACCTCCATTTTTATCAATTCATTTGTGTTAGTTCCACCACTCATAGATAGGCAGTGTCTTGTTAACTGGACATATCTCTCATAACTGGGTATGTGGTGTCTACTTTTGAATTGTTCGGCCTCCCATACTACTGGACCAATTCTAAAACTTTTTGTACCTATTAGTCATTTAGACCCCAACATATGTACAAATAGGGCCCAGGTTTAAAAATACTGGAATTACCCTTTAAGTAAACAATACTTTGTTCCTCTACTGATTACCAGGTGCTGGATGAGTCGGAGCTTGCGGTCAGACCTAGGGATACTGAAGGAACAGCCCACAAATGGCCAGCCCCTCACCTCGGCTGGAGTTAGTGAGTTAGAGAGGCAAGCGGACAATTAAGACTGTAGGTAAATGCCATGGAGGCCACCCAGCCCGTCCCAACCACGCCCGAGGCAAATCCTGTACCCAGTCCAGCACCTAGTCCGGTTCCCAGCCCGAGTCTGGATAGAGCTACTGGGCCCGCAGAGAACCATGTGGAGGTACGGTATTTTACTGCTGAAAATGTCTTCCATTATCTTCTGATGTAACTTAGTTTTTTTCAATTTCTAGAGCTTTGCCAGTAAGATGGAAACTTGGTGCTTCAACAAGCTCAGCAACAAATGTAGCCGTTTGTTAGAAAGCATACAAGTTATTTATTTGCTACCCATGTCAAGTTAATTGTTTGATCATTTTCAATTTCAGTTTTTGTGTTTTAGTGTTTTGCTAGTCTACAAGGAAAGGACACAAACCTATAAGTCTAATGTGAAATTTAAATGAAATGGTGCCAAGGGCAAAGTTGAAACTTAGGCAAAGATAGAGAGAGAGAGTTTCTCTGAGAACCACACAGTCCTTATTCTCATCGAAATGTTTTTATTACCAGCATTGTGTTGTCTGCTGACGAACAGTAGCCTGCGCTCTCCTGGAATGACTTTCCCCTCATGTCATCAGTTTTCTAATATTTTCCCGCAAGCGCTGCATTCACTTGTCACTGTGTCACTGTGACATTTTAGATCTGTTGTTTTTGTATTCCAAGGTTTGGACTGGTATCGAAATTGAAGCTTTAGAATCAACAATACGTCTTTCAATATCTATTATTATGTTCAATTAATGTTTAATACCTCTCTCTCAAATTAAGAAGCTGTATATGTCTTTCTTATGGCCTAGAACAGTCCAGTCACTATTTATGACAATGAGAAACTAAAGGCTAAAAAGAGAGAGTTAACAGTTTAATATTCTTATAGAAAAATGGTGGTGAACTCCATATAACATCAATATTTCAGTTTATCAAAAAGTTAGACTAAAATCTCAAGTTTCCATGTAGCCGAGGAGCTACTAAATGAGATTGGCACTAAACTGATAAGTGTTAAACGGACTGTCAAGACTACCAAAGTATAGCCTTGAGCTACATTGAAAGACATCTGTCTGACCCTAAACACACAAGTAGGATTTCATTATAGTAATATTATATCCAAACCATGAAATGCACCTTTATTCCCATCCTGGATAGAGTCAGTCAACTTTTTTTTTATCTTTTCCCCCTTAACATTCTATGGAGGTATGGTGTGGCATCAAATACAAGGACTGGAACAATCTCTGAGGTCCTTGGCCTGAGCATCTCAATAAGAGCTGTGTGTTCATTACTGCTGTAAGTCACTTTGGATAAAAGCGTCTGCTAAATGACTGTAATGTAATGTCTGTCTGTGAGGATGTACATACAGGATGAGCCCCAATGAGATGCTAGATGCCGTTGAGATTTGGCGTGCAAGCATTGAATTGAACAAATACAGACTAAACTTAATGGTTCCAATGCTGACATTAGTGATGTACACCTCACATGATTGAAATCTTGATCGCCCTTCTCCAGCACCCAAATGTGAACCAGATCCAGGTGGTCGTACAGCGCTGCTCCAGTCCAAATGTCACAGCGGAGACCACCAACTTCATTCCTCGCAACCCTATAGAGGATGCAGGAACCAACACAGACCCGTCAGTGGTCCGCTGCCCCTGGCTCCGCAGGTTTTGCCCACCAAGAGGCCTCCTGGCCTCTCTCATCACCAAAGGTAGGCAGGAGTCAGAGCCACCTTTTAGAAAATGCACTATCAAATCTAGGCCTGCTACTTGAAAACCTGATGCCAGATCTCAGGAACCCTAATCAGACTGATCTGTGTTCTAGGCAACCTTTTACAGCCTTTTAGCAAGATTGGGATAAGCAGTACATCAGTGGTGAACTCTGAGCTGTTCTACCTGTTAACAAAGGAGAACAACATTGTGATTGATTTTCTCATAAATCTTGTAAAAAAACAGAGCTTGACCATTTAAATTTTTAAAAATAACAAAATGTATCTTTTAATCCATTCATAGTCTACATAGACTACTTTTTCCCAATGTCAGATGATAACATTTTTATCATTGTTATTTGGAATGAAATCAATGCCACAAAAGCTTGAAGCTAAATTTAGAAAGCTTGAAACTCTGTTTTGAATGTTTGGGGGAATTCATTTGGACTCATTTTTGAGGTTTGTTGGTCATGAGAAAATTTCAAAATACAAAAATCTATCTTTGTAATTCCAGTTTGAATACTTCAACAACTGAATGTCATTGTCCTAGAGGTCCACATACCTTTTCTAGCTTATACTGTTCATATTTGAACAATATGTTTAATGGAAAAGTACATTTTTTGTGTGTTGTTTGTTAAATCACTGTGTTGTATTTATCTATTATATATCTATACTTAGATGAAGAGCAGACCATATTTTAGGAGCCATTTATGCAGGAATGCAGGTAATTCAAAAAGGTTCAAGTTTTTCTTGCCACTGTAGATTTCATGTCAATCTGCCCCATCTTCTCCAGTCCTTTTGGCTGCTGTGCTCTTTGGAGTGGTGTGGTCTATCACACAGGAGGAATGTCTCCCCGGGGGAAACCTGTTTGGCATCACCGTGCTCTTCATCTGTGCAGTCACCGGTGGCAAACTAGTGGCCCTCATACACCTGCCAAAACTCCCACCGTTCCCCCCACTCCTTGGTAAGGCTGTGTGTATGTTGTATGTGCAGATTGTTGTGTGGTTATGGTGTGCTTATACAAACCTTACTACCTCACCTTTCCTCCCTCTCACCCTCTGGTGTGTTGCAGGCATGCTGCTGACGGGTTTCCTGCTGAGAAACATCCCTGTGATAACGGAAGCCGTGCACATCGACTTCAGGTGGTCTGCCTCCCTGAGGAACATCGCCCTGGCTGTCATTCTGGCCAGAGGAGGCCTGGGCTTGGATCCATCGGTAACATGTTTCTGCCGCCAGACATATTTGAAGAGCTAGAATATTTCTATACTAACGTTTATATACTGGTGATGCGTTCCATTTGGTGTTGCCGTTAAAGAATGGTTTTATTTATATCATGACATATGGACAATTGTGCAGTATTTGCAATTTGTAATTGTTATTTTTTGGGAGCGGGTCAAGCAATGAGGCCAGATCATGAATTGTCCTTGTATTTATGTTTTTCTAGCTGTGGGGGAAATTGTCTGGCTTTGTGAGACCCCCAGCAGTTAAATGAAAGTAAAGGAAATACTGTTGAAGACTGTATGTATCTGTGTTCTCAGGCTCTGAAGAAACTCAAGTCCGTGTGTTTGCGCTTGGGAATTGGGCCCTGCATAATAGAGGCTTGCACCATAGCCGTGGTTTCTCACTTCCTCATGGGCCTGCCCTGGGAGTGGGGCTTTATCCTGGGGTAAATACACCACTACATAGTCACTCTCTCTTTGTCCAACTCTCCCTTTTCTATTTTATGACAAACCCTGTATTGCCAAACGTCCAGGGTT
>CABFOQ010042503.1:0-15668 GCA_900660455.1 Gephyroberyx darwinii | reverse complement strand
ACTACTACCAATACTACTACTACTGCTACTACTACTACTACTACTACTACTACTACTACTACTACTACCATTACTACTACCACTACTACTACTACTACTACTACTACTACTACTACTACTACTACTACTATTACTACTACTACTACTACTACTACTACTGCTACTACTACTACTACTACTACTACTACTACGACTACGACTACTACTACTACTACTACTACTACCAATACTACTACTACTACTACTACTACTACTACTACTACCACTACTACTACTACCAATACTACTGCTTCTACTACTACGACTACTACTACTACTACTGGTACTACTACTACTACTACTACTACTACTACTACTACTACTACTACTACTACTGCTTCTACCACTACTACTACTACTACTGGTACTACTAATACTACTACTACTACCACCAATACTACTGCTTCTACTACTACTACCACTACTACTACTACTACTACTACTACTGGTACTACTACTACTACTAATACTATTCCTACCTTGCGTTGTCTCAGAGACGTTGACGGCTAGCTGTCCACTGAAGGAGTTAACTCCCATCATGCCGTGGGAGGCGGTGTTGCCTAGCGACGGGATCTGGTTGTGGTTTCTGGGAACGCTGTAGAGAGCCTCAGCAATGTCTGCCGCTCGCTTCAGGATGATCTCCTGCAGACAGACAGGTAGACAGACAGACAGGTAGAGAGACAGACAGGTAGACAGACAGGTAGACAGACAGACTGATAAGTGTTCCAAACAGAAATTCAGATGAAAACACTCCAGTCTGTATTTAATCTGCTATTTGATCTTTGATCCACTCTAACTCGGTTCATTCAGACTTTTAATTCATTTCATTTGTTTCTTCTCTGAACTGTTTCCCAGTATCCCTCCAGTTAAAATCAACTGGACACGACTCTCCTCCATGTTGGGTCACTTATACAGGATGTACACCGATCAGCCATGACATTAAAACCTCCTAATATTGTGTCGGTCCCCCTCTGACCCGTCGAGGCCTGGACTCCACCAGACCTCTGAAGGTCCTGTGGTATCTGGACCGAGACGGTAGCAGCAGATCCTTTAAGTCCTGGAAGTTGTGAGGTGGGGCCTCCATGGATCAGACTTGTTTTTCCAGCACATCCACAACAGATGCTCGATCGGATTGAGATCTGGGGAATCTGGAGGCCAAGTCAACACCTTGAACTCTCTGTCATGTTCCTCAAACCATTCCTGAACAATTGTTCCAGAGTGGCAGGACGCATCATCCTGCTGGAAGAGGCCACTGCCATCAGGGAACCCGTTACCATGAAGGGGTGAACTTGGTCTGCAACAATGTTCAGGTAGGTGGTACGTGTCAAAGTAACATCCACATGAATGCCAGGACCCAAGGTTTCCATTGCTCTGTGTTCTGACACCTTTCTATCATAGCAGCATTCACTGTTTCAGCAGTTTGTGCTACAGTAGCTCTTCTGTGGGATCGGACCAGACGGGCTAGCCTTCGCTCCCCAGGCGCATCAATGAGCCTTGGGCGTCCATGACCCTGTCGCCGGTTCACCGGTTGTCCTTCCTTGGACCTCTTTTGGTAGGTACTAACCACTGCATACCAGGAACACCCCACAAGAGATGCTGTGACCCAGTCGTCTAGCCATCACAATCTGGTCCTTGTCAAAGTGGCTCAGATCCTTACGCTTCCCCATTTTTCCTGCTTCTAACACATCAACTTCAAGAACTGACTGTTCACTTGCTTCCCAATACATCCACCCCTTGGCATGTGTACCCCCCCTGTTGGAACGTGCCTCGTCCAAAACATTTCATTGTCCAGTATGACTGTAAGTGATGCTGTACATTTCACAATAAAAGACTTGAACTTGAACAGGTGCCATGGTAACGAGATAATCGATGTTATTCACTTCACCTCAGTGGTTTTAATGTTGTGGCTCATCAGTGTAAATATCCTTTCTCTTTTTTCCTTTTTGCCTTTCCTCTTTTCCTCTGCCTCTCATTCTCTCTCTCTCTCTCTCTCTCTCTCATACTCATCATACTCATTCATACTCATTCTCTCTCTATATATATCCTTTCTCTTTTTTCCTTTTTTCCTTTCCTCTTTTCCTCTGCCTCTCATTCTCTCTCTCTCTCATTCATACTCATTCTCTCTCTCCATATATCCTTTCCCTTTTTTCCTTTTTGTCCTTTTCCTCTGCCTCTTACTCTCTCCTCTTCTTCCCCTGCCCTCTTCTTTCTCCTCATTTTACTTTAACTTCTCTTATTGTCTGTTCTTTACCCTCTATCTTACCTTCTTTCTCTCTTCTTCCTCATCTTTTCTCTCCTCTCCTCTTGCTCCATCCTTCCTCCCTTCCCTCTCTGCCTCATAACTTCTGTCCTCTCCTTCTCTGATCACCCTTTTATCCTCTTCCTTTCCTCTCCTGATCCTCCCTCTCACTCTTCCTCCCCTCCTCCTCTTCATGCAAGCTATTTTTTCTCTTCTTCCTCTCCTTCCCTTATCCTCCATCTGACCTCCTCTCCCTATCACCCCTTTCCTGCAACTCCTTTCTGCTCCATCCTCGTTTGCTCTCTGCCATTTTCTTCATCTTTGTCCTTTGCTTCTCCTCCTGTCCTGATGTTTCCCCCTCATTGCTCTATTGTCCTCATCCCCAAACCGAGAACAACCGAGGGCCCTAAAAGCTGCACCAGGGAAGGTTTTTCTGTAAAAATACACCCGTCTTTTCATCCTGACCCGACACCATAGATTTGCCCTGTTTGCCCAATTGAAATTCTGGTGTCGGTTTGGTCACTGGTGGGAAAACGCAACTCAAGGCTCGTCTTGCTCAAGGGCACCTGGAGGGTAGCCGGTGAGCGTTTATCATTCACTTAGCCCGCTCACAATTTGTCAGGCGTTTCTAAATTTTAACTAGCGGCCTTCAGGTCACGAGCCTGCTTCTCGTACCTCAAACCGCCGCCGCCGCCACCGCCCGTACATGTGGAGTTGACAAATTTGATGTCTTCACGGTCTGACTAAATGCTCCGTCTCATCCAGGAAACACGACAGCTCACTCCCATTTCCATTTTGCTCGAAATGTACAGCAATTATTTCAAAATCATAGTTTCAGAAGTGATTGATATGGATTTATTCATGAAACCAGGCGCTAAACAAGCAGAACATTCTTACTTCTCGTACTCGCCCCCCTGTGCCATGTAATTTGGAGCAATCATTTTCCATCATTGTTGTCCTTGCGGTGGAAGATAAACAATAGTCTGCATTTGTTGTAATTCTGCCCTCAAGGCCAGGCTCTGTCTTCCTTGAAAACACACGTACAACACGGTACTCTCTCTGTTAGTGCTTGTTATCCCGCCCACACATGAATCCAGGCGGCGGTTCGAGGTCAAATCTTATGTCTCATTCAAGATAAACACAGAAGGATTTTGTATTATTCACCTTGGTACTCCAGACAGTTTTGGTAGTTTGTTGAAAAGGCGTGATGAAGGAGGACGTCGTTGTTTTCATCTGAGGTCTAATTTCATCACTTTGTTTCCCGTAGTACATTTACGTTTTCATTCAGCTGACACTCTCATCCAGAGTGATTCACCACGAGAACAGTCGGATAAGATTGCATTCAATGAAATACCGCTTTTAATTAACTTACAAATTACAACTTAAAGTTATCTCCTTAAATCGAATCGCTCAGCAGCCTCCCTGACTCTCTGGCTCGTCTCTCTTGTGCGCTGCAGATTCACTCTTTCAGGCTCCGTCCACACTAAGCCTTTAAATTTGAGCTTTCTGTTTTCGAAAAGCTCGCCGTCCACACTAAACCACCAAATACACATACTTTCTTCCATGGGCGTGCGCAGACCACTCTGGCCGTCAGCTTACGCCTGGATCAGGTGACAATAAACGTCATCGCTTTCAAAAGTCTCAGTTTTCGTCGTCCACATCCAATTCATCCACTTGGGAGAGCGTTTCTGGTAAGCTCCGTTTTCAGGGGTCGAAAAATGCCGGTGTAGTGTGGACGGGAGGCAGCCTCAGTCTGTAGGTGAGGCAGTCAGTTCCCACCTGGCTGAGTAGTAACGCCCCTCAACTGGGACAAGATGGCCGACTGGCTGTTGTCTGCTGGGAAAAGCAGTCTTTTCCCACAGTTTTCCTGTGGCAGATACCGCAGTTCACCACAGTTTTTAGTGTGGTTCGTTTGTCCAGGTGGGAAGAACGCCATTCGAACTACAGGAAACAACTCCAAAATGCAAAGGATTATGGGTAGACATAATGGAAAACATGGAAAGCCTAGCATAACAATCCGCAGTCTGGACTGATGCTCATATTCAGACATTTCTTTATGTGTTCATAACCGGTATGATCACCAGAGAAGGTCAATTACAGCAAAAATTGCACACAAGTCCATCACACGTAGATATCCGGTCGCGCGACGCTCGACTCTGGAACACTTCACATTGCAAATCACCAGCATTACAAGTGTCCAATAGAAAGGAGTAAATAGAGTAAATATTCCTGTGAGCCCAGATTGATCAGGTAAGATAGAGAGATGCTAGGCAATGAAATACGAGCTAAGGAGAGAAGTAAAGTTTCACTTATTCCACAACCATGTTTTATATCTTAGGTAGAAATAGAAAAAAAGGGTTTTATGGTTAGCTCACTGTTCGGAGGCATCCTAAAACCTGGTAACCAGAACGTCAGAGAAGCCAGCGCTGAGTCCCTGGACTGGCTCGGCCATTTGGCTGCCAGACATGAACAACATCCTTGACAAATGGTATCAAAGTGCCCAGCAAAACAGTGAACCCTGAACTCTTCCACTGCTCATGATACTGGTACTGATACTGGTCTGTAGTTAGGTTTGTGTGTGTGTGTGTGTGTGTTTAAACCCTCCTGTCTCCTGTTCATAATAAGGGTAAAAACTTGTTTGGCGCTGCTGCCTTTAAGTACTTCTGTCGCTGTCATAGATTTAACTGCTGGAGTTGGCATCCAATTTGATTACAGCCCCTCCAGCTGACCATCACCTCTTGATTAAGTGAATCTTCAGACGTACAGCTCCTGTTACCTTATACGCTTCAATCTTAAATAACCCTGAGCCACATTAAATCGAATTGGTTACTTGGCGAGTATGTGCCCCTTTTGCGCACGGCCGAAGGTCACTCAGGCTTTGATTTCTCTTACAGTGTATCTCAGGGGCTGAAGTAATCAATTTAATTTCTAATAAATGGTAGGCATTGATAGAGGATCTGGAAGGAACAGTTCTGCGAGGACCACAACCCCCTCCAACAACAGTTTGTAATTGCAAACCAAGGGAATGTTTGTACCTTCTGCAAAACCTTCTAGATACACCTCCCACATGTAATATTTCTTAGTCAAGAGAAAGTTCTTCATTTTACCCCGGTGACTCAGATTTGGCTTAAGGTGTATAGAAAGGAGTTCAGAAAATTGTACAAAAAAGTACATTCCTCAATACCTCATTTTATCTGCAACAGCAAGGTACACAGAAAAAGGTTGCAACACAGCTTGAGAGAGTGGAGAAGGATCATTTTCAACTCATGTTTCAAAATATTACTATTAAATAATACTATTAAATAATACTATTAAACAATACTATTAAATAATACTATTAAACAATACTATTAAACAATACTATTAAACAATACTATTAAACAATACTATTAAATATTACTATTAAACAATACTATTAAACAATGCTATTAAACAATACTATTAAATATTACTATTAAATAATACTATTAAACAATACTATTAAATAATACTATTAAACAATACTATTAAATAATACTATTAAACAATACTATTAAATAATACTGTTAAACAATACTATTAAACAATACTATTAAATAATACTATTAAACAATACTATTAAATAATACTATTACATTTTACTATTAAATAATACTATTAAACAATACTATTAAATAATACTATTAAATAATACTCTCTATGAAGAGAGATAAGAAATATGCATTACATACAAATATAAATATACATCTCTGACCTGCCAACCGGCCTGCAGGCTGCACAGAAAACAAGACATTTCTAATAACAATCCCAGTTCTGATACTTCACATTTGATACTGGTTCTAAAGTGATAGGATTCAGTACTGATTCTGTATTGACTCTTCCTGATGATTAAAGGATGAAAATGATCAACTGTCTATCAGAAAGAGTTTTTGTCTTTATCACCATGGCATGAAATAGTACATCACCCTGGCTAATAGCTGCAGGGTGGATCTCCAATAACTCATCTGCATCGGCTCTGCTAATTGGATGGATCCTCTTGGTTGTCCTCCCCGAGCCATATTTCACTGACGTTATATTGTCTGATACTTTGACTCTTAGAGCGCGGTCATTCCTGTCATTTCTTTTGGCAGAAAGCAAAGAGGCTGAGTGTATTTTTAAGGCTACCCCATCTGAAGCGTTCCTCCTTAAAGCCACAGTGTAAAAGCATCTAAAACGCTGCGTACTGGCGAGGAGAGGAGTTTTTCCCTCTGTCAGCCCAGCGGGGCGAGGGAAGAAGCTGTGCGTTGACTTAATACAGTGATGAAGTGGTGGGATGAAGGGAGGCGAGCCAGAGGTTGTGCTGATGGAGAGGTGGAGGGCAAGGAAAGAAGATTTTTTCAGAGGCGGAGGAGGAGGAAGTGTGTTTGATGCCAAAGTTTCTGATCACGAGGGGTCGTGGCGGTTCAGTTCAATGATCCTCTCTGCTGGCAACGGGTTGCATAAGGGAAATTGCAAATCAGCATATTTGAGAATTTCATCACTTTAACTTCATCTTTCCGGTAGAGTTGTTTATAGATTTATCACTGACAGGGTAGCCTGGCAAACAGAGAAACTATCTTATGGCTATACCTCTGTGTCCATGAGCCGCTACCTGCTGCAGGCCTGCTGCCAACTGCTGCTGACACAGTTCACTGTCTGATATGATGCATGCTCTACACTAAATCTACACATGAATGAATTGTTTTCCTTCTGCAGCTGAGGTGTGATGATGTTTAAGCACCTTATTTCCTGCTTCCTTCAATGGCGTCCCTCATCCTCACAAAACTTCAAACCCTGTAGATGAGCTGAGCAAACCTTGGGCGCAGTGCCGTTATCCGTTCACCTCGGCTCTGTCAAAGGCTCTTGACTTTGCCGGCATCATAAAACCATCAACATTATATCTTCTCCTCCACCGACGTGGTTGTCATTCTCCGAAGGGGTTGTCTCGGCCAGCAGGCTGATGGGAACAAAGCAGCATGTTCTGTCTTTGTTTCTGTTGGATAGGAGGTCGTCCGCCCAGATTAGTCTGCTCCAGGCGTTCTCTCTCCTCAGCCCCTTTGAAGTTGCCTGATGATCCACGTTCTCCCTCTCTCAGGGGACAACCATGAGCCTCTTAGCTCCAGCTTTGTACTTTATTTGCTATGAAGGCTCATTGCGCTCTCTAGGTATGCGCTACCCCTCTCCATTTCCCTCGCCATGCTCCTCACGGCCTCGTCTGCCTTGTTTGATTCCTCGGAAAAGCATCAACTGTAGTTTGAAGAGCGTCCTTGTACGGCGAGGCTCTTTTCAGAGAAGTGACAGGTTTACTCCCTGGGAGTGTGCGGCGGCAGGGTGCGTTTGCCATACTTGTCACATGAAAGCTCGACCTTGCTGTCGCCCCGTAGGTTAATTTGACATACTTTGTGAACAGGCAGCGGCGAACGATTGATTATGGTTCAAAGAGTCTTTTATCACCTGCTGGTAATGTGTGTCCAACAAACAGAGAGTACAAGCACAGCCGATATATGGTAACTGACAGCGTAAGAGAGAGAGAGAGTGATTTGTGTGTGTAGTAAAGCAAGAAAGCTTCATTTCGGGTGTGTCCACGCCTGGTCTTTGCAGACTGAAGGTTTGTCCTACAGCGGCTGTGCCAGTGCAGCATGGCATCGAGGCGGGCTCTTGTTTTGTCGTTTTTGGGCAGACGCCACAGCGGCAAATAGAGATGACTCGGGCCCCTGATGACCGTCGCAGCAGGGTCACCCTCCGAATCACCAATACATGAAAGCAATCAGAATCGCAGCGGTGTTTTCTCACAGCAGGCGTCTCGGCTCTTCCCATCTCCATTTGTCGTTCGGCTCCTTTCCCCCCCCTTCCCGACCTCATCCATCTACTTTAGCCTGCCTCTCGCCTCCTTCTCCTCCATTCGTTCTGATCCTGTTCACCTCATTGCTCACCCACCCCTTCTCTTTCTCTCATTGAGGGATGTTTTCATGCTCTGGTTGTCTTGACTATCAGTTTCCTTGTCTGCTGAACCTCTTCTGTCCTATTATCTCGTTGTTTCTCCAGCCAGAGGTTGGCAGTTGAGTAGTTGAAAAACCTTTCTCTCTCTTCTCCTTCTTTACCTTCTCTATTCTACATGATCATCTCTCTTGTCCAGAGCAAGATCAATAGCATCACCGACATGACATGCAACCAATAGTAAAGAGTGAAAAGATGGAACAACGATAAATGTCCCTCTTTCTGTCTCTCTCCCTCTCATATCCCAGGTGCCCTTGCCATCCTGGTACCAGAGCTGGACCTGGTCATCTCATTGGTCGGCTCGGTCAGCAGCAGTTTCCTGGCGCTCATCTTCCCGCCCATCCTCCAGATTGCGGCCTTTCACAACGAGGGCCTGTCGCCGTGGGTGGTTTTCAAGAATGCTGGCATCAGCCTGATCGGGTTAGTCGGCTTCGTCACGGGGACCTACATCGCCATCGAGGAGATCATCGCCCGCAACGCGCAGAAACACGAGTCCTTCAATTCCTACATGGTCCAGTGATGGAGGAACACGACTGGCGCTGTTGGGACGTGGATGGAAGTACCCTCCCGGGCCAATCAGAAACCGTTTTAAGGCACATTTTGTTTTTATCCTCCTCTTCGATTCGCCGCTGCTGAAAATGCTGGCCACTTCGGGTGAATCAAGTAGGAGTTTTACTGATATTATGCTGTACGGATTTGTGGTGCTTGCTGTTGTCATGGTTATTGGTTTGGTTACCGCTGCACCATCGCGTCTGTTTTAGTTGACATAAATATTAAGTATATATTATTATTTAGTCCAATGAAATGGAAACGTCATAATATAATTGGTGGAAAAAGCAGAGCTCTTTTAGGAATTGCTTCAAGTAGGAGATGCCCTCAGAAGACACGATGTCAAGAGAGCGTGTAAATACTTTTGGGGTTTATTTAATTACCGTTTTTACTTCTGATGTTTTAATCAAGGTATCGAACTACCTCACAGACCGATATCGATTTGTTCTGTTAAACCTGGTTCCAGTCCATATCAGACTTTGTTGAGGAGGAGCAACATCTGTATGGACTTTCAGCCCAAATGGTTTCTAGTTCAGAGTTTCTGACGTGACCGACCACCTCGCTCAAAAAACAAATCAACATTTTTGTTGCACTTTGATTTATACCAAATTCAAAAACATGTCTGATGATTGGGGAACACACTGTCCTGACCGCCCAGACTCCTGTCTCACACTTGGCCTGTCTTTAATTCAAACTTTTATTTTTTTATCTGTTTTTTTATTTTATTGTGTTTTTATGTTTTTTTTATGTATTTTAATTGTTGGATATTTTTAAATAGATTTTTCTTATTTAAACAACATGCATTTTAATACTTCCAAATACACTTAAAATTGTATTATATTTCATTTTGATTACGATATAGAGACGCTTTGCACATATTACCATTACCATCATGTAATCAATAGGAATGTAATCACTGTAATGGACAGCCTTTATTTTGAAACAGTAGCTAAAGCAAAGATCCCGTCTGTCTGCTGCACCGGGCAGAGCAACACTTCAGTTCATGGTAAAGATTGTAATCAACTGCTTCACACAGATGATCAATTTACTTCACGTAGAAATATAACGTATTGGTAACACCTGTGAGTTTACGTCACAGTTAAAAGAAAGTTGTAAATGTGTTTTCATGCTATACCCATGCCGCGGGTTTCATCTGTCTGCACATGCACATGTTTTTTAGTTAAAATATGAAACTATCACGTATCCATTCACAGTCACAGCGGTATTGATTTTGCAGTGTTAATCATGAATTGTGTCACTTGAACGGGAACTCGTTTTTAGGGGGGGTTCCCGCTGGACTCTTGATGATGGCTCTTGAACGCCCCCACAGATATTGATAAGAGAGAACGTGGCCCGGTTGTGCTTCATAAAGGTCAAAATGGTTTAGATAATAATACACCCAGAAGTCCACATCTGCACCAACAATACGTTAGCTGGGGCAGGATCTGTGTAGGCAGTTACCGCTGTTTGGTTTGGTCGGGCAGTACTGTGTTGGCAGCACATCTCAACCGCTGACCTCCATAACATCGCTGGGCGGTGGCCAACAACCTAAACACCAGCTGGCCTGGCATCACCGATTTCCTAACAACTGCAACGCTAGAGCGGGGTGGCAGATAACATGCCTGCCACTGAGAACTGCATCGACCAACTCTATTGATCCATAGTACTGATTTTCCTCCTCACTGGTCAGTGAGGTAGAACCGGAGCTCACCTATCTTAAGCCCTCCGTGACAAAGTCAATGGTGGACATGGATCTCCGATGGTGCTAATTTGGCTCCATGGGAACATCAACACAACCCTTTTATTTTCCCCTGAAAGGACGAGGAGAAGATGGTTGTTAACGTCTTCTTCAGGTTAGTCATGAACTCTGACAGCCTCCGAGTCTCCCAGTTGCCATGAATGAACCAGTTAACAGAATAGTCCTCCTCCCTCTTTGACGGAGCAATACTGGGTCACTTCTTATACAGGGGAAAGAAATGATCCCAATAGTAATAGTACTGAAGTACTGTAAGTACTGCATGCTGCCATGTTTTCTGTTGCCATCAAAATGTACCCATAATGCCGTGTAAGTCAAGTTTCAGCCAAAACTGAAAGCAGTAAGGTGTTTCCACGCTACGCTAACCCGTATATGGGAGTAAGCCGGGTGTCTTCACCGGGTTTCTCTTTAACTGAACCGGGTTATTCTCACCGAAGACCAGACCGGTTAGTCACCGGGTTAAGGCTGGAATTGTCGAGGGATCGCAGGAGGGTCCAGAGCCGTGTCAAGTGGCATGTTTTACCAACTTCATATGGACAAAAGATTGACTACACTTATTCCCACAAATCAGATGAACTGGTTTCTGCTTCCTGTGATGAAACTGTCTCCTCCTCATTTTTCCTTTTAGCTTCAATCTGAGAAATGGACCCGTGTTTTTCATTCCTTCCAGTCAGAATCAAAGTAGTTTCACCACTGATCATCAGGTGGTTGTCAACGAAAAGATAAAAACATGAGAACCTTACTGCCAACTGTAATCTAACTTCAGTAAGACTTTACAATGGCCTTCTCTGTATTAAAGGAAAATCCACCCTCAGACACTGTTGGATATCGACGTGTGATGTTCATTGCATCCAGTTGAGTTGTTCTGGGATGAATCGAGGTAATTTGCTTTTTTGGTGCACCTAATGTCCCTGAATTTGTCTGCTCTACTTCTAATTCAACCCTCAGAAGTTTGTTCTAAGGCGCTGTTGCCAACTTGGCAACTTTTTCACAAGATTTACTGAAACATATTTATGTACAAATTAGTGTATGACGTCATCTGGCAACTTCTAGTGACTTTTTGAGCAGCCAATAGCTGCTAAGAGAGTTGGCATCCCTGGAAGAAGGCGTTGTATTTCACACACTACTGACGACATCCACCAAGATGCAAGCTGTGGCTGCATTGCATTCTGGTCTATCTTCTACTGCATTGCATTCTGGTCTATCTCCTGTCGGTGGGGAAATTGGTCTCTCTCCTCTCCTCGATGGATTTCTCCTGTATGATTGTTGGTCGTCGGTCTAGAAAGAAGCTCTTGCTCTTTGATTCTGATTGGCTGACACCAAAACCTGACGGTTACCGTTCATGTTTTAGATCATGAAACATTTTCTGATGTCAGACTGGAAACATCTCAACGTGACGTCACGTCATCTATGATTGGTCAGTTATCCACGAAGAAGAAAAACACAGCAAACAACTAGATGGACCAGAAATGTAACGAACATCTCTGATACCTGTTAGTTAGTGAAAGTGTTTCAGGGTGGATCTTTCCTTTAATGTGTATGTCAACCTATGGAAAAGTATTCTTAGGATGCAATAATACTCACTAAGTACATGATGTTAATCTTAACCTAACTCATAACGTTCTTACCAGGCTGTACTTGTACTTGAACTACTACTGCTGCATTTTGGCTCTTTATCCTAAAAGATTTGTTTGGAAAAATCAAGTTTCCTTCGTTTCATTTGAGAAGTGAAGGAAGGAAGTGGTTGACCAACTTGGTTCTGCTGAATGATGTTGCAGAAAGAGTCAGTATGCAGGAGATAACAGCAGGAGGAGAGTCTCCTGCAGAGGTTAGTGCTCTGGTTAACAGACTGGAATAAGGCCAGTGTGAGTCAAGCGGTTACCGTAACTCACCGCTGACTTCAATCGCTGCAAAGTTTTCAATTATTTTAAACAGTAACAAACTTTTAATTGATTTTCTTTCCGAACCATTGCTGAGAATCTCAGACGTGTCTGCTTCACGGTCGTGTGCATTTATAAATGTATGCTTTGAATTTCATTAAAGCCTTACTCAGAATGTTCCTCGTGGGTTAAATGGTACTGTACATGTATTTTTTGATGTTTTTATTATTATTTCTGTAAATATCAGACTTCACCTGTAAGCATCATGAGCTAGTTACCATTAAAGGACTATTAACTATCACCACGCTTGCTGCCAATGTCTGAGCAATGTAACACTAAGTTTAACAGGGGGCGTTTGATGTGTGTGAACGCTTCACCGAATGTAATCCTCTGAAAAATAAAGGACCTTGGAGCTCCAAGGCCAAACTGCTTCTGTGACCATCTGTGCATGATGCATCTTCGTCTGCATGTCCCCGAAGAGCGCCGGGGTTTCCAACACTCGCCATGCAAGCAAGTCGAGTAATCCTGCCGGCTACTAATTGATACAAATGAGAGGCAGGCAGATTGGATCGGGTCCGTCGGGGTTAATTTTCCTCCGTAAAGCGCGGCGCTGCACGTACGATCAGCCAGAGATGGAATTTCATTAACCCAAGTGGGAGTAGGGGAGTCTCTAATGCAGACCAATGTATTCAGAAAGCAGCATGTATTTTAGATGAGGTGGTTGCTGTAGATGGTGTACAGGCGTGTGCTTGTGTAAATGGCTGACCGGGCGTACGTGCTGAACACGGAATGCTATTTCTCTGTTTCGGTTTGCTGTCCACCATCGGTTTGTTGACCGTTGTTCCCTTCTTTTATTGCCCCTTTTATCGATGCAGAAATCATTTTTGAACTCGCCTCCTCTTCTGTTTGTGCCCGGTGAAAGGGCTGCCGAGCGCCGCGTCCCCGTTGCTCATAACTGACAACAATACGCCTTGATGACAGCTATTCAGCACGACCTAATGGGCTGCAAATGAAGTCCTATTGACTCTTCCAGCAACGTCTGTGCATGGGCAGCTACACAAACACAGGTGTGAAATTATATGACTGACCCTGTGTGTCCCTTTATATGTGTGTGTGTGTGTGTTGCACCATAACCATGTACATGTGACAACTGAGTCACGCCTTGTCGCCTTAATCCAGTGGCAGAGCTGGAATGTGAGTGTTTTGCCATCATACTCTTCAGAGAAATAGCAGATGTTGTAGTAGTAGTAGTAGTAGTATAGTAGTAGTAGTAGTAGTAGTAGTAGTAGTAGTATCAGGGTGCAGGCAGGTCATAGACCCTCTTAACTCATACTATAAACTCAAGGCCCTTTACAGTTCAATAAGACGTTTAAGTGTTGAGTTCACTGTTGT
The DNA here is from genome assembly GCA_900660455.1 of Gephyroberyx darwinii. NCBI lineage: Eukaryota > Metazoa > Chordata > Actinopteri > Trachichthyiformes > Trachichthyidae > Gephyroberyx > Gephyroberyx darwinii. The sequence continues at coordinate 1,819 of CABFOQ010042503.1, read as the reverse complement.
TGGTCTTAAATATGTTCCAGTTTCAGTGTTTTTATGACGTGACATCAGCCCGGTCTCTACATGTAAACCTGCAGGCTACATGTAGTGCACATTTTGTTTGCTGTGCACATTTGTTTTATCACGTGTGATGTGGAGAAAACGTGTAAGTGAGCGTTAGAGCTTTGCTGTGCTGATTCACCTGTGGTTGTTTTGTTCTCCACAAAACTTTATTCACATCTGTGACTCACTAAGAACGTGTTGATTGTATTGGCATCATATTCACCCTGTACAGGTTTGGTGGTTGCAGGAGGGGAGAGCGCTCTGCGTTCACTTTCATCACCCAGTCTGGCAAAATGATCCTTTTGCATCTGTGATCAAAAATGACCCCTAAAATATTTTCAAACGATTCCCAGTCGCAGCGTTAAGAGGCTAATCAGCCGGCCACGATGCGTTCAGGTTCACCATATTGATGCTCGATGTAACTGAACCGTCACGTATTCCTGCCACTGTTCAGGCGAGGATGGCCTGGAGGGAGATTATGGCAAGGTCAGTCGTGTTTTGAGATTTAAATGGCCATGCTGAGGGCCCTTCATCTCCTATCATAACCATGGAGGGTCTCCGGCTGCATGCACGGGGACAATCAGTCAAGGTCTCCCATGATCCCATTAAGGATCTGACCTCATGCCCCAGATTAGCCCCTCCTGATCAAAGGCTCTCTCTTGACTTGATTGACTGCATTTGAATTCATTTTCACAGCGGACAGAGAACATAAGCAGAATTTTGCTCGAAAGGTTTTGCATGTGTGGTGTGAAACTTTAATGCTGGTAGACGAAGATGTAGCTGCCCTGCAAAGCAGCCCTGATGATCTGTACTGAGTTACAGAGAGAAAGACAGTAAGACCAGGGAGTTAGTCTCCTGTAAAACGAGGGAGTGATGGGATGAACAGATTTAAAATGATGGTGGGGAAGGACAGATCGGTAGGAACGTAGTCACCACAGAAAGAAACATCATGTATAACGTCAGGATGTAGTCACCGTGGATAGAAACATCACTATCTCAGGTAGAAACATCGTTATCTCAGGTAGAAACATCTCTATCTCAGGTAGAAACATCACTATCTCAGGTAGAAACATCATTATCTCAGGTAGAAACATCACTATCTCAGGTAGAAACATCTCTATCTCAGGTAGAAACATCACTATCTCAGGTAGAAACATCACTATCTCAGGTAGAAACATCGTTATCTCAGGTAGAAACATCACTATCTCAGGTAGAAACATCACTATCTCAGGTAGAAACATCACTATCTCAGGTAGAAACATCGTTATCTCAGGTAGAAACATCACTATCTCAGGTAGAAACATCTCTATCTCAGGTAGAAACATCGTTATCTCAGGTAGAAACATCTCTATCTCAGGTAGAAACATCGTTATCTCAGGTAGAAACATCACTATCTCAGGTAGAAACATCAGGTAGAAACATCGTTATCTCAGGTAGAAACATCGTTATCTCAGGTAGAAACATCTCTATCTCAGGTAGAAACATCTCTATCTCAGGTAGAAACATCTCTATCTCAGGTAGAAACATCATTATCTCAGGTAGAAACATCTCTATCTCAGGTAGAAACATCAGGTAGAAACATCTCTATCTCAGGTAGAAACATCAGGTAGAAACATCGTTATCTCAGGTAGAAACATCATCGCCACGACAAAGAAACGTCATTCCTGCAAATAGAAGCGTCATGGCTGCAGATGGAAACGTCATCCCCGTTTCAGGAGCGTCATCACCACGGGCAGCAGAGTCATCGCCAGGAGTAGAAACGGCGTCACCGGGGTTAGGA
>CABFOQ010042496.1:0-15219 GCA_900660455.1 Gephyroberyx darwinii | reverse complement strand
ATCTATAGAAGTTTGTGAGTATCCTGGAGTCCATGCCGAACCTCCTCAGCCGCCGGAGGAAGAAGAGCCGCTGCCTCGCTGCCTTCATGTGTGGTGTGACCAGCTCAGATCCTCGCTGATGTTGATTCCCAGGAATCTGAAGCGGCTGACCCTCTCCACTGCTGTTCCCCCGATGTGGATGGGTGCGTGCCTCCCTCCCTGCGGCCTCCTGTAGTCCACGATCAGCTCTTTGGTCTTGCCGACGTTGAGCAGGAGGTTGTTGTCCTGACACCATGATGACAGGGCTCTCACCTCTGCTCTGTAGGCCAACTCGTCTCCGTCAGTGATGCAGCCGATGATGGTGGTGTCGTCAGCAAACTTAATGACGGTGTTGGAGCTGTGTGTGGCCGTGCAGTCGTGGGTAAACAGGGAGTACAGCAGGGGGCTGAGCACACATCCCTGGGGGGCACCGGTGCTGAGTGTCAGTGTGGAGGAGGTGACGTTGCCGATCTGTACAGCCTGTGGTCTGCTCATCAGGAAGTCCAGGATCCAGCTGCACCGGGAGGAACTGATGTGCAGGTCTCGGAGCTTCATGACGAGTCTGGACGGCAGCTGGTACACAATCCAAAGAAAATCCACAGAGAGGACTTAAAAGCACAGGGTTACATGGTACTGACCCCCGTACGTTGAGTTTGTTCTAGGTGAAGGAAATCCTCAACATTTACAAAAGCTGATAAACAAAGAGATGGCACACCAAGAAACGTGACTAGTCGGAAGTAGGGATCCAGAGGGGGAAGTTACATGTTGTGACAGAAGCTAAAAATCAGTCATATATTGACACAAAAAGTGAGAGACAAATGTTCATTTATTTTAAATGAAGATGTGAATTCAAGCTTTACGATGGTAAATATCTCATTTCTCTTTGAGCCTTTCCCAACTTTATCAAAGTCATGCACTGTCTCTGGTTAAAAACATCATTACTCACTCCATACAGAATATATTAGCCTGCTGCATTCATACTGGTTTGCATTAAACTGCTGAGTTCTGTGTGAAAATGTAATTGTATCAATCCATCGTTGTGGTTTCTGGAATCACTGACTTATGTTATGAATGGATGAGCTGCTGTTGTCTCATTCATTTAATGAATAAGTACTGTATGTTTTGTGCACTGCTGACTTTAGGCACAAGACAAATTTCCTGTAGGGCTAATAAAGACATTTTCTATTCTTTCTTGTTGGTTTTGTATATGCACTATAATCAACACAGGAAGTCATAGATGTTTTTTTCACTGAGCATCCCAGAGATCACTTATCAAACTGTGGCGTCTTTTTCCGTAGAGTTTGAGTTTCGGTAGCGCTCTTTTCTTTTTCTGTCCAGCCATAGTAGCTTTCGCCACTCATGCTAACTACCCAGTTCTTCTATTTATTTCAAACAAAACCGCTGTTGCTGCTTCTTGAAACATAATACGCATCACTTCCTGTGTGTGCCAGAGGAGTTTTCCCAGGAAGACCTACCTGACACCGGGGCTACATATTAAATACAAAGAACGCCAAATCAATACTTGTGTCCCTGTGGAGAAAGTTCTTCACAGATTTTCTTGGAGAGAACAAACTTCTCATGAAGGCACACACAAAGAAACATTCTTACTGTTTCGGATGGGCTGTGTGCTCAATGTTGCACGATCAATTAAGATGCACAGGTGTTTATTTTCCCATCTGTTTGTTCATTCATTTAAAATGAGAGAACCTGTTACTGCTGCATAATTGCATTGGATTTACATTGCAGATGCATTGGGATTCAGTTCTTAAATGTGCTGAATTGATCCTTATGCATTGATAATGTATTTGGAAACTAAACCAAATATTGACACTAGCAAGCCACACTAAAACTAGCTCTCTTTTTCATACAAACATATTGTACATCTTTAACAATTAACTTTATGGTCGCCTTTTTCTTGTACTGGCCATTTTTAGTTTCAGAACTTTAATTTTTTATGTTCAATCAGAAATAGGCTGGTTGTGCCAGCTTTTTGTTTCTACATTTTGGTTTTTAAACTGGACTTAAATTAAATTCCAGGTAGCAGTTAAAAGAACTTAAAAAGTCTTAACTAAGACTTTCTGAAACATGCAGATGCCCTCAGAGTTGTTGTTGTTCAAAAAAGTAAAACATGGGTAGTTTGGCCTATGTTCCATTGATTGCACTACTAATTTTCATTTCATTATTTTTTTTAAAATGAACAAATAATAAAAACTAAAATGTGTTTTATTCATTATGCCAATTTACGTTGAGCTGCCATAAATGTGTTTATTTCAGGTACATGCAGAGTCAGAATTTTGGTGTCGGTGATCTACAAATATATCATTTATCAAAAATGCACTGAATGCTTTAGGTGATATTGCAACATATACATACATGAGCTGAAAAAAATTAATCGGACGTTTGAGCATTCTAGGTGTCACTAGGTGGTTGGTACATTTTTTCCATGGTTGGCAGGTCTGCAGTTTGTCCTTGCTTCCACTCCATTAAATGCAAAACACATTCTGTGCATGGATGCCATTCAAAACATGCGGTACTGTACGTTTTATGTTCTAAGAATAGACTACTGTAGGTGTACATACAAACCTGCCCAGCAATACTTGGTTACTTGGCCACCTCCTACATGTCATTGTGTGTCAAATGCCTCCTGGGAAGGTACAGAAGCACATTTTCTGACTGGACATGAAAAAAGATACATAGTGAGGCCCTGCAAATCTCAATCACAGCATTAGGTCAGATTGCCATGGTAATCCATGGGCTGCAATGAATGCACCAAAACTGCTCTGGTCTGGGTTCTCTAATCTTCTCTGCGCTCATTTCTGTCTCAGATGCTTTTTGCCCGCTATAATTTCATTTTCGCTGTTAATGCCTGTTTACCGGAGATGGTGTGCTGACAAAGCGCATTGTGATAATGATTCATGTACACAACCAAATGGGATCTCTCAAACACCCCTGACTCGGGTAGGGGTCCCCTGATAAGATTTACTAGCAAGCTTCCCTGGCAATAATGGGTTTAATGCAGGATGTGAGTATTTGTTTACAGCTAGCTGTTACACTGTGGACATGTAGGCAGTGTGCGTAGACTTCATAGTTCCCCTTCAATCTGTAATGAAGTTACCACTGTGGTTCGATAGTAAATTTCATTCAGATTGATATACAGCATATACTAATATTACACACATCAGTGTCAACATTGCCTGCTCTCCTCTGATAGTCTCTAGCAAACAACTATATAACCACCCAAAATGGCATATTTTTGATATATGCTTTTGTTTTATGTGTGCATGCATGTGGTTATTTTGAAATCTTTATTTTTCCATAAGTGGAAGGGCAAAGACAAGGACAACAGATGTATAAAACATCAAAACCCCTGCAGTTTAAATTAATCTATTTTTCTCTATTTGTTTCTCTTCTTCTACAGTAGATTTGTTTTTTCAACTTAAAAGCCCAATCCTTAATCCAAACATAAACAAAAAGTAAGAAGAATATGAACCAAAACATAAAATGAGAAACATACATTCTCTTTGAAATTGATTGACAGAGTTTGTTGTCAACAACTAATAGGGGAATATGAATTTGAATTCCATTACGTTGTAAAGGAATTGCTTCCACTTGTATTGTTTGTTAATTTTGAAATAAACTTTGAGTAACAATTGTACGAGATATTTGATGCACATTTTGTTGCGCTACAACATTATTGAAACTCACAAAACTGCACCTACTCTGTATTTTCACAATAAGGAATATTGGATAGGTATTTCTTCACTTACAATCTAGGGACTGAGTCTTAATGCCTTCCATTAACTAAGCATACACATTACACTGTACTTTAGTATTCTGATGTCAGGTATAATCTGGTATTTAGATGCACTAAAGACATTTTTGGCTAATGTACAAAGAATGACATAATTAGAAGTGTTCTCAAAGAAAAGGTCTGAGTAACATATAATTTAAAATATTGAACAGGTTATGAGTTAATAGGTAAGGTAGGTTTAATAGGTAGGCTTAATAGGTAATTTGGGGTAAGGTACTTTACTGAACTACTTTAGTGAATTTTACTGGGGGTGGTCAATATTTCATGTATTATAGATGAATAACTATAAATTCTTTATACGAACCTCAAATCTTATCAAAGAGATCCTGAATAAAGAACATGCACACATAAATAATATACTTTCATTGTTTATTTTACAAAATGGGTTTATTTAACAAAAACTATGTGAACGTCTTCAGTCAATAACTTGCGGCACCTCCTTTAGCAGCTCCTTTAGACTCCTAGAGCCACTGATCAGTCTCTTCATCTTCCTGGGAGGGATTTTCTCCCACTCCTCCTTACAGAACTCAACCAGGTTTGAGGTCTCACATGAACAGCTGCTTCAGGTCCAGACAGTAACTCAGTTGGATTTAGGTCAGGACTTTGACTTGGCCAAAACACTTAACTTCTTCCTGAGTCATTCTTTGGTAGATTTGCTTGAATGCTGAGTATCATCGTCTTGTTGAACAGCCACTCTCAGCCCAGCTTTAGCTCTCAGACTGATGACCTGACGTTCTGCTGATGAATTCTCTGGTTTCCCTCAGAATTCATGGTTCCCTTAATGATGTCTGCTGCATGATTCAGCACCACAATAATGAAAATAAAGAGAAAAAATTCTCTGCATCCTCAGCACCATGCATTCAATAGTGGAAGCTGATAACACTCCGCACATAGTGCTTTTTTAGGTATTTATTTTAATTGAACATTGCAAATGTACAAATTGCAACATTGTCAGTTTAACAATAAATAACATATTATTGCATTAATTATGGTTATATGAAGAAAGAATAATGAAAAACCATAGAAAATAAGTACCAAAAAATACATAAATAAATAAATAAATAAAATAAAGTATCAGTGCTTATTGGATTGGTAAATAGAGTCTTGCTATAAAAACATTATCATAGTGTTTTAACATTATAACACTATTTGAATTAATCCTTTTCATTGCAAAGCAATGAAATATTCTATTTCCAGTAAAAAATACTTGAATATGTGCTGCCACACTCCTTGGTAGCCACACCCCGACAAAACTTCCACCAAGCAATGGCACTCTGCTGATATGAACAAATTGTGGTGTAGAGCTCTTCCCTATTAAGACTTCTCATGGGTAGTTGTTCATACATTGTTGCGTGTACTTAACAAGCTGCATCAGTAGAATGCAATTCACCTGACTTGCATAGGAAAGCAGCGCAAACTCCACACAGAAAGGACCAGGACTGAGATCCAAACCCAGGAACTTGTTTCGATGATTAATAATGATGTCTCAAAATTTAAAATGTTTGGATAATAAGTCATGAATGGAAGAGAGAGTAGTGGGATAGATAAATGAAGAGAGGTATCCCTCCTGATTGAACTTTATGCTAAACTTTATCCGGGTGCAAACCTGGGACATCGGAGTCAAAGGCAACCCCAGCCCCCTACTCTTTTATTATGTGTAGCCTGGTCTAGCAGTAATGATAAAAACAGATTGGGTAGCTTGGTGCAAATAACCAGTAGGGTTACTGGTGTGAGTCAGCGACAACTAAATCACAAATTCTTTGAGAGGTATGTAGTGACGAAGGCTGATGTCATTCTCGACTGGTCGCTGTGTTAAATGGCAGTTTGAGCTGATGCCCTCTGGGTGCTACTATTGTGGCCTTAACATGAGAGACAACGTACCAAAAGTCATTTGTTCCCACTACAATTAGACTGCTCAATTTGGACATGGAAAGTGCTTGGGTTTGCACTAATAACTGATGACTTTTTAATTACAAAATATTAAGCTAATGTCTTCCTGTCTGGTCTTGTCAACAGGGTTAGACTCTGGTATATGTGGCAGTGATTTGAACAATAAATGTGGTGCACAATAAATGTTTGTGTTAGTGTAGCCAACTGTCCAACCAGACAGGGTTTTATGTATACGGGGGGTCGGGGGCAGATTATTCAATTCAATTCAATTAAACTTTATTGTCATGATACTATGCCGGAGCACACGTAAAATGAAAAGTGGGTTGTTACAATATAACAGTGTAAACAAGATACAGTGCAGTAGGAAAAATAAAAATACAATACAGAAATGTAGAGCTGTACAAATATATAACAATGTGCATGTTACATGCAGATGTGCAAAGTCCTGACGAGGAGTAATGTAAACAGATGACGGAGGTAGTACTACTGAAAATTAAGCAGTACAATCTGCCAATTGGTAGTACAATAAGACAGGAACTAGTGGTGCAATTCCTGCATCTCATCACACTGAGATGCAGTTGGTTAGGATACTTTCAGTAGTTCAGCAGTAGAAGTTGACCAGAGGCCCTCACCAGCCTCCTCAGGAAGTAGAGGCATTGTTGGGCCTTCCTTGGCCTTCTTCACCAGGGAGGAGGTGTTGAGGGACCAGGTGAGGTCCTCTGTGATGTGGATTCCCATAAACTTGAAGCTGCTTCACCCCCATTGATGTAGATGGGTGAGTGTCTGGTTGCTAGTGGAGCACCATGTTACCTCCTCCCTGTAGGCCGTCTCATCATTGTTTGAGATCCGGACCACCACCGTGGTGTCGTCTGCAAACTTGATGATGGTGATGGTGTCCTTTTGAGACTTGTTCCTCTTCCTCTTAGCCTTCCAAAATCGGCCTCTCTAGTGTTAAATAAGACAGAACACATTTTTATTGTTTATTTATTTATTTCATATTAGGTATAATGTCCAAAAGTGGTTGTGATGTTTGCAATGGCAGTGGTTCAGAATATTTCAACTTATTTTAATATAGATTGACTTTTTAGTTAAAAGAAAGGGGGGGAATGAAAATATTTTAGGATACTTTCAGTCTATAATGTTATTGTGATGAATGTTCATCAGATTCCAGGTATCGTACACAAATAATACACAACAGAAAATGTGCCACCCTCTCCTTCATGTTTTACTGCAGGTACCTTCATAACTTAAAGTGACAATTTGCGAGATCCTTTTTCTCCTTCTTTGGTGCTAAGCGCTCATTTCTGTGGTGTGCACTGCACTTCCCAGTCAATCACAGGCAGTACTGTGATGTCTTTTTCCTTGGATTTTTTTTTTTTTAATTTGAGTTTCTGTAGGTGGCGCTCTTTTCTTTGTTTGTTCAGCCACAATGGCTATCGCTGCTGACTACCCAGTTCTTCTTGTATTGATTCCAAACATGTTTAAGATGGGTTTACCCTCACTACATTCCTGCTTGTATATGTGTACATATATGTAAATTATATCTATACATTTTGTAATGCTCTATTGGGGGAGAAAGGGGTTTGGGGAACAAGTCCAAAGTACTGTGTGGTGTGAATTAATAGTCTCTGCATAGTGATTATTAAATTTGGACTTTTCTGAAAATAAAGGCAGGATTTATGCAAGCAAGCAACTCTTTACTTTTTACCATGGGAGTAAGGATAGAAACTCTTCCAGGGTTCAAACAGCAGAGCATTATAATCTGCTTGTCTGCTTCCACCATTCCATGCTGTCCTCCAGACACAAGAGGATTTCACCAATCACGTTTGGGCATATTACACATTTACTCCTTTTATTAGTCCCCAGCTATCTGCCTATCCTTTTCTTTGTGTAACGTTCATTCCGGGTTAAAGACTCGATAAGCGTGCCTGACAGATACACTGTTTAGTCACCTCCCATCAGAAAATTGGATCTAAATAAGATTTTCTTTTCACTATGAGAGTCTATTTGTGTTGAGAATGATATACACGGGCGAACCACTGCCAGCGTGTTGCAGCAGGTGTAGCCTCTCAATTAAAAGTGGTGTTAGGGTGTGCTCTTCCTCTTCCTTCCTCGCTTTCTCTTACCTATTCTATATTGCCACCGGAGTGTTTCATCAGTTATTTCCTGCTCAGACAAAAAGAAGAAATTGCTGATAGGAGGGATGTTCTCATGCGGCGCTAAATCAGATTTTCTGTGAAGGAGTGCAGATGGGATTAAATCTTGATTCAATGGCCGAGCTCTTATTACCTAGCCAGGCACTCAGCCACCTGACATGGCTGACAGGTGAAATGATGCAGGGTTTATTTGCTCTTTGTTAATTGATTTTACATTGACCTCCGCTAATAAGTGTGATCTCCTTTTGTAACTGGACCAAGGCCACAGTTTAACAAGCTCTTATTGGATTGCAGTGGATTGTTTAATGTCTTATCAAGTAGAACTAAGGGATTGGCTAGTGCCTAGGAGTCTGGTGTGATAGCTCTATTGTGAATGGTGAAGACTCATTCAGGACGACTTTTTCAGTTATCAGTATGAACATTCATTTGATTTGATTTGATTGTATAACGTTAGTACGAACATTTCTACGAACATAGTCGGATTCATCATTTTGTTTGTATCTGAATTTGTTCGTTTGGTACGATCAAATCCTACGAGTGCTTGGAAACAGGTGGAAGTGTGTTGGAAACGTGGGAAGGCTCTTAGAACGGCTTATTCTTTAGGAAAAATCCATTACAGTAGTGCCAAACCTCAACAACAACAAGATGTTTCAGTGGCCTTGAAAAAAAAACCTAATAGGCTGAAATGGCGTATTTTTCGAACTGTCCTCATTCATGACAACACAAGATTATCTAACTTGTAACATGGACTGGAACCCTTACAGACACAATTACATAGTCCTACAATCTGATGAAGATGCAGCCTGGATTTGATCTGTGTCCAACTCCAATGCCGACTGGACAGTGAGGTCTCTCCTATTATTAATTAATCCTCTGATCCATGTTGGATAGCGGCTCAGTGCGCTGCCGTCCTCCTGTGGCTGATAATACGCGTCTACTTCTCCTTATACTTTTTTGCAATCTAGTTTCATGTCAAACCGTTTCTTTTTTTTAACCTCAAAAACGGTGTGTGTTTCTGCTGAAACAGCATTGACAGTGTTAATAATTTCTTGCCATGCTTTACTTTTATCAGTTCTTGTGACTCCACTGCTGATGCTTCTGAAAACTCTGTTGTTTTTTTCTCATGCACGCATGTGCGCAACACTTCGGCTTCAACAGGCACGCACATCCAATTTACGAACGATCATGAATCCCACGTTTGTGTTCTAGTACGCGCACACATACGACAAATTTACGAATAATTTACGAAAACATTTGTGAATGAGGCCCATTCTCCGCAGGATTATATAGAAAATATATTGGTTAAATGCTGTCTCTGGGGCCCCTTTCATTTAGAATTGTGCGAGCACATTTTCCAATTAAAATTAGTACCCCAAACATATCTATACGCGAATAAGGTACATGTAAAAAAAAAAAAATGTTTTTAATACGGTATCCCCAACCTTTCAGTGGTCCCTGGTGGCCCACCTTGCCCGGTCCATAATCCAGCCTTGGTTAAGATTAAGATTTGGGTTTAGGATTAGGGTTAGAGGTGAGGGACTGTATGTACTCAATGCAAGGTCCTCACAAAGACAGACGTACGAGGATGTGTATGTGCCATCTGTTTTTACCTCCAGATGTTGATTGCCAACTCCCATGCAGTTCAGTTCATACTCTCCAATTATATCTAGCCAAGTGTACTTGCATGTATACAAACTGCATCTGGAAACAAGACACAATTTGTCTTCTGTAGTATCCCTGCCGAGGCATCAAGCTCTCAACAGCCTTGGTCCCATGCTCATTAAATTCACTCAGTGCCGTCAGGAAACTGCAGTTAAGGGAAAGTGAAAAATCTTCCACCACTACCAGCATACTTAGGGGAACGCCTGCACTTAACAGTTTTTATAACAGGAAATTAATTAGGGAGTTTTTTCTTTTCTTTTTTACATTTTTCTATCCAGCTCCCACTCAATTTCAGAAAGCGTTAAGACAGTGTTCCGCTGTGGTCTCGTGAATAGGCTGCCTAGAAAAAAGTAAGTACCGTAGATGTTGATGATGTTTCCAGAGTGGGTAGTAGGTGTCTCAGTACTGTTCTGGATCGAAAATGTGCAAGATTTTCAAAAGATATATCGTAGTTGTGTTGATAGAGATGATTAATGCTACATCCCGTCCCTGTGAGCTGCCTTCTACTGGCATGATTTCCCCTCTCTTGTCCCTAACCGCCAGATTGAAATTCAGTTTAAATTCTCCCCAATGAAAGTACAAAGCACATCATCATCATGCACACACACACACACATTTTGTAACAGTGATAATCACAGTTTTATTTTTATTTTTCCCAGAATTCGAATTTCAGCACAACCGATATGACACTGTTATACTGAGAAAATCCTACATGCATTGAATTATGGAGCTCCTATTTTCTATCTTTGTCAGTGTGTGTGTGCGTGTGTGTGTGTGTGTGTGTGTGAGAGAGAGAGAGAGAGAGAGCATGCATACCTTTGCCTGTGTGTGTACATGCATGGTATATATGTTTGTGTTTTTATACACAGTATACCCAGCTGAAGTTAAATCCATGTCTGAAGGGGATCGGTGTTGTGAAAAGCAATTTGAGATTAGAGCTGTGGGTGGCTGTCATTTACACAAGCCAGAACTGTAATTGAGATTGCCCTTGGGCTTACAGTATGGCAAGTCAAAGCACCTGAGCTGCACACACAGTTTCGCAACTCAGTGTGTAGTGTACACGTGTGTATTTGCACAAAGTATATATGTTCAACCTCACACAAAAGGATAGGAAATTTGCAACAGGCTCAAATCACTGGGGATATTGATAACACTGACACCACTAGCAATATAAATACTTTTTCAAGACTTTTTAAACTTGAATTTTTTCACTATTGTGAAAAATGAACATGTTTAAATTGATAATAATATGTGACATTTTCATATAGATTAAATGTCTGTTTTTCTACTGTCTATCACTGATTGATATAACATAATAGTAATTCAACCTCTAGCCAGTTCATGACAGGAAGTGCACAGTAAGTGATACGTTTTATTTTTCCACTTTGTTTGGAATAACTGGGTAGCCATAGTGTGAGCAGCGATAGCCACCGTGTCTGAACAGAAAACGCAAGGAAAAAGATCTCACAGTACTGGCAACACTGTTTGATTGACAGGTGATCTTTGGGAAGTGCAGTGCAAAAACACCACAGCAATGAATACTTAGCACCAAAGATGGAGACTAAATAAAATGTAGTTATGCGCCTATCCCTTTTGCGGAATGTTACCTGATGATCACTGCTCAATACTTAAAGATATAACTGATTATACCATCAAATATAGTGTATTACTTTTTGCAACCAAAGATGTTAAGTTGATGATTACTGATGAGTAAATTATACAATACAATCATTTTGGCCCTCCATCTGTCGTACATTAAACCTAATTCTGGTTATTATTATTGTTATATTACCAAACCAGGCTACCATGGGGAACATCAGCACAGACTAAATAAAATTTCTATAAACAGGACATCACTTCATTGCTTCTGAAATCAATGGCCATATCCTTTGTTTTGGACATTTAAAGTTGTAGGCAGAAGTTATCGCACCATTCCACAAATTCATCCACCGCATGCCCATGCACCACCTCTGTCCCGCAGTAGACTGACGATAACAGAGATAGCAGAGTAACATAGATAACAGAGTCATCTGCAAATTTAACAATGTGCCGGTCATTGTGTGTGCTGTTTAGTACAGCTGCCTGTGTGTGCAGCTCTTTGTTCTGTTTTATTTTCACGCACCTGTTGTACTCTGTGACCTGACCTGGCAGTGGACAGCAGTGCTGGCCCCTCTGGCCCTAGCTGACCAAGTCCCATCGACCCCATTTGTTTTTCCCTTACTCATTGTTGGTGTCCATATTACTACCCATTACATTATCTGTTCTTGCACCTATTACATGTTCAGCCAACCTGGTGGGGGATAACTCTTTGAACTGTCGCACCCAAGTTTTCTTTCATTTTTTTCTTTCCTAATAAGGTTTTTTGGGGAGTTTTTCCTTGTGTTCTTTGAGGGTCTAAGGCTGGTGGTGTTGGTTAGGCTAGGTTAGGTTAGTTAAATTAGCTTAGGTTAATTTAGGTTAGGTTATCTTAGGATAACTTAGGTTAGGTTAGGTTAGATGAGTTGGTAGGCTTATTTCTTTCTTAGCATGCTAATTTGTGTTTTATGTTCTGCCTCTGTTTCCTGTGTTCTAAATTTGTTTCCTGTTTTGTGTTTTATCGTTGACAAGCCAGATCTAGGTAAGCTCATCTCTGTAAAGTCCACATGGTTTGTGATCAAGGGTTTTCACCCATGATCCATTTCAGCCAATTTTAGCAAACTCAGAGCTGTTCGCTAACATTTTGGGGCATATGTCAGACCCCTCCAAAATGAAGCAAACAGACCATCTCCGGAGGTGCTCTGAGGGTGGTTCATTTAGAGTTTGCTACTCACTGATTACACCTTTGGCAAATATTTTTGGACAATATACCATATGTTCAAATAACACCAAATACTTGAATACATAAAACTAAAATTAAATTACTTTTTTTGGCTACAATTTCGACTCAGAAGTTCTATACTTCTGGATCACTTCAATAAATGAGGCAAAATAAACTTCCATCCCAGCCATTATAATTCACTAAAGCAAATAATCAATAAAGCTATGCATTTATTTTGTACACATGGTGCCAGAATAAATGGCTTGCCATGGTCCTTTTAAGAAATGCCAAAGTTGTATTAAACTCAAGATAATAGTATAGTATAGTATAACAAATATTGATGCTTTCTCCATGCTTAATTTGAATAATCTTGCTATGTGGTTAACTAGTCCATGTAAAGTTAATGCAGGGAGCTCTCTTCTCTTCTTCTGGCTGACTTGGCATTAGTGCAATTTGGAAACACTATGGGACATTTCATTATTCAACAGCGACAGAAATTTTGGAAGCAACTTTCCACTGTGTTTATGATATCGAACAAAATGTTCTGCAACCGTGATTTGTACTATTCCTACACTGTGGCAGAGAGCTCCCGGCCTCAGTTTGGCAGTGGGGGTATGTGGTGGACTGGGGGGAGGGAGGGGGGTAGGCCTAGGCTGGAATCAGCGGCTGCGGCCAATTAAGGCTGATTGCAGCCAGGCCTTTTTAACCTGTGTGTGACTGTGTGAGCGTGAGCGTGAGCATCAGGGTGAGAGACTGGCGGCGTGGATGAAGGAGCCAACGCAGGCTCCTCTCTCACCTGATCCTTCCCGTCATAATCTTTTTTTTTTTTTTTAAAAAGAATCCTTTCTCTCTCTGTTGTCTCCTCATTGCTCCTCAAGGGGTTTTAGGACAAACTTCGATGAAGGTGACGCAAAATGAGGCAAATTTGTCAGGAGATAAAGAAAAGACGACTCTGAGCAAAAGAGTTTTCCTCTGGGAATTTAAGGCAAATGTACACCGCACTTATGAACTGGGCCAGCCTTATATACTGTAGTTTTTGAGTCGGTAGGTACACTGGCGGCAAAGTTTTCTCCGAGCACAGGAAGTGACAAATCGAAACTCACAAGCCAAACGCACACAGCTCTGAAACAGCAGTGAGCGAGCTAGCAAAAGGTGGAAACATTATCTAATTTTTTGCAGTTTCTTTTGTGCCACCGGGCATTCGGTTATTTGGCTCAGCTGTTATGAGCACCTGGGTCAAATCTGGCAAAACCCCAGTGTGATAATCAATAGCCATTTACTTGTCCAATGTGTAAAACAGTGTGCTGGTGATTGAGTTGACCTCCAGCCTTAGTAGGGGTCCAGTCAAATGTGTCCAAGAACGATTGGCACCATATTGGCCAGCGACCGATTAGAGCAAGAAGGACCACCGTGAGTGAGCGAGTAACTTTAGAAATACCGTTGAAAGATGTTCAACTGTAAATAACCTTGCTGAGAGCAATTCAAAATCATGCTGATTTGTGAGTTATTGGGAACATTTTGATGGTTTTGATCGCAGTAGGTGTGTGTTTAATTAGCCTTGATGGGTAGTCAAACTGCTGACCCCAGCATGTTGCAATGGCCAAAATCTATCCCAAGTGTACCGTATTGATGGCTTCAAAAAATAGTATTCCGCAAATGTCAACTTTGGTGTGGAGAGTGGCTGTCGGGCCTTGTTTGATGTCGGTGAAAATGTCAGATGCTCGGAGGCTGATTTCTGCACTGATTCGTCCAGGTAGGGAGGCTCTGTCGGTGTGGTGGGGGAGCGTAGGCATTAGCCCCTCATCATGCTGTGGTCAAGTCAGGCATCGAAAGGGGAATTGTGTTATCTGAGTGCGTGTGCGTGTGTGTGTGTGTGTGTGTGTTTACGCTCCTGAAGGCCAGAGATTACACATCATACCAACGACCCCCCCTGTGTGTTCTGCAAGGTTTGCGATGGAGATTAGATGACTGACACCTGGATGCTTTTCTCTGCATAATGCTACATGACCATTTAGTTTTATTGTGGCTCATGCTGTTATGAAGGAGATCATGGTCGTGTATCGTAATGCCAAATGCAACTCCAGTGCTTTCATCCATACATTTCTGTTTCGTATGTTTGTAGCGGACTTCCTACCCTCGGGGCCGCAACAGACGGACTCAGGCAAGGAGTGGAGCATTCATGGGCTCAATCTTCTCCTGGCCGGTGCACCTCCCATCCATCCACAAACCCCGGCTGCAATTGGCCTTCTCTGCCTCCAGCCCCAATCTGCAATATGTGCAGTATTGTTTAAATGTTTAAATTCCTTCCCCATTTGCTTTATTCTTATTTACAGATAGACATCCTTTTACTCCAAGAGGTTTTTGACTCTGCCAATTTTGTAAAAGTGTATTTAAGATCCATTGGCTCTTTCTCATGTAACCGTTGAAGGCTTTCTGACAAAAAAGTGATAGTTTTTTGTAAGCACAGTTTTTTTTAGAACATCTAACGACCTCCAAGAGCGGCATAGGACAAAGCGCCTGCTGAACCGAGTTCAGGTTTTTTCTTTTGCTGTAACCTTCCAGTATTTATGGCTGCGGCGGCTTACTTTCCCCACTGGGATCATTTAAGTTCCATGTTATCTTATCTTACGCCCCTCAAACATACTCCTGACATAGGCCAAGAGCAAATAAAAGAAAGAAATCACTTGTGCCCTTACGTCCAAGCTGGAACGATGTTGGCGTTAAAGCGATAAAATCTGTCTAAAGGAAACGCTAATTGGGTCATCTCTGCACACAATGAACTAATTGCAGCATTCTAGTTCTTAATTGTGGAATTGTTGGGAGTCCATTTGGAATGCTAATGCAGGAGAGACAGCTGGCGAGAGAGAGTGTGGTTGAGTCTTCTG